>JAPYZI010003367.1:0-18127 GCA_030523105.1 Ophioninae sp. A BG-2022a | reverse complement strand
AATCTCTCTTTATTTCTTAAAAAAAATGTATGGAACTGTGCGTACATCGCTAACTCTTGGTCTCTCAGAAAAGTATCAAATCGTTGTTTATAATAGCGTTTTTTTAAATAATTTTTTATTTTAGGCAGAAAGTCAGGAAATTCTTCGTAAAACATAAAAACATCAATATCTCAATAACCATGAATTTTCGACCCCCAGTTGATGGGACATTTTTTGTTGCAAATGACCTCTACTATAACCCCTATGAAGAAATAGATCGAATTTCCGGTCACCCTGTATATGAATCAGTATAAGACGCGTCGTCAGAAAAGTGCGAGACAGAGATCCAATGCGCGAACGAACGCCCACCAGGAACATTGGACGAGGAGATCGGTAACGTGTTCTCAAGATGCTCTTGTGAGGCCTAAACAGTATAGGAAACTGTACGCTCGCTATGGGCACTATAAAGTTCGATTATATATTTATATCTATACGTGTGCGCACATACACGGGCCTGTATATGTATACATATAAGTATATATATATAGGGAGGGACCACAGCTCGATGGGAATCGAACACTAGTTGGTTGACCTCACGAGTCCGGTGTCAACGAGCCTTAACTCTCGCTATTCGAAGTGCTCTCGACTTACTTCTCCTCATACGATTGCAATACGTGTGTATTCTATTTATTCGTGTGTGCACATACATGTATACACATAAAAACGCAGCTCCAGCACGGTAGATCTACAAACGTGCATTGTAAAAAAAACAACGACGTTTTTCTTCCAAATTCCCATATTTAGTAATTGGAGTTAGGTCGAGTAAAACGTGTCGTAAAAAGCCCGCCCTTAATATCGACATTCAGTGATCCCTCGTTAAAATTTTCTATTTCCCATGGAAATAGAAAATTAGCAAAAACGTTGTCTACGACAACGTTTTTGCTACTTTTGAATTTGTTGACTCGGTATTGGATAAACGTGCAACAATGGCCAAGAATCTTTTTCGGAAGGGACTGGACGCTTTTTAACAACAGGTCTTTTAATGTATTATGATAAATCCACTCTTTCAAAAGATAGTCAAGTTTAAAGTTGAATTTATACTAAAGACGTTTTTTATTTCATCTTTTTTCACGAAATGATTAACTTCTCGCAAAATGGCGTAAATCTTTTTAGTAGATCATCTCATTTTTTATGACATTGTTGTATTATATAAATGTCCAAACGATTCTACAATATTTCCCAACGTTTTTCATTATTAATAAATAAAGTCAATAACGAAATGAAATCAATAAATACAATAAAAATATAAAATCGACAAATAAAATAAAAATATATTACAAAACGTTCCTTTCTTTTTCAATATTTTTCTTGTTTATTTCTTAAAACCGATTGACTTCAGATAATTCTGATTTTTGAGTCGCTACTGTAAGCTAATCCTTTAAATTTTTGTTGTCAAACGATCCGTGGATTTTACGAGACTGAAAATAGAAGAATGTCGAGAGATAAAATTGCAAAAATGAGAACGAGGTGGAGCTCGGAGATGAAATTGGCAAGAGGCACACTCGCAAAAGGTACTGCGGAGAGGCCAGTAAATAAAGGGCTACGAAGTCTATTAGCAGACCTCTCAGTTTCCCTCTCTCGTTCTTCCTCTCTCATTCACTTTGCCACGAACCAACGGAGAGAGGTCATTCTTTTTTCTTCATTACTTTTTCTCTCTTCTCAAACGTCAAACCGGGAACGACGAAGAGGAGAAAGAAAATAATCGTCGCGAGAGATACACTCTCGAGATGTTTTTCATAAAGAAGTTTGCCTTCCAACTACAGCCAACGTGGAACGACGATTGGCTGATCAGGCTTCTTACGCACGGTTTTAAGCTTTTTAAAAGGTCCTTCGTTGGACGACGCGGAGAAACACGCGTGTGATTCAATGACTTTTGTACCGTTAGCAATGAGTTAAAGTACGAATCCTTGGAACTCGATGATCGATTTTTTTCATTTCCTCATTTTTCGTTACTGCTGAAAATATTAGGCTGGTGAATAAGTCCGTAACGTTTTTATATTTTCTTTCGTTTTACAACGATTATTTTAGCTGTTCGACAAAGTGTAGAATATTTATGGGACAGAGTTCTTTCTGCTCTACAAAATTGTGCTAATCGTCCTTTTGAGTAATTTAATTTTTTATTAATTTCGAGGCTTAGAAACGGAATACCCAGGAAGTAAATAGCAATATTTTTGACAACTTTTTCGATGCTGCAAATGTCTGCTTCAGAAGAACCGGTGTTGAAAATGTTACTTTTAATATTCCATTTCTAAACATCAAAAATAATACGAAAATTAAATTACTCAAAAAGATTATTAGCATAGCTTTGCATGGCAGAAAGAGTATTTTTAAAGCAATTTTATTCGTTTTTAGTGCGACATTTTTATTTTCAATGTAACCTTTTTCGTTTTCAGTGGAATGTTTTTTATTTTCGGTACTATCTTTTTCATTTCGAGTGCAATCTTTTTTTCATTATTAACGCAATTGTTTTCGTTGCGGCGGCGATATTGTTGTTTCGAGTGCGATTGTTTTCGTTTTGAGTGCAATATTTTTCATTTTGAGTGCAATATTTTTGGTTTTGTGGGCTCGGTTCCGGAACTTCGCTATAAATATAAAACGCGACATTGCAGGTGGAAAGGGATATTTGACTTGAAATTTCAAATCTTCGTGACGCAGTTCTGTGAGCCTCGAATGAAAAAAAAAAAATTCTCGTAAAAGCGAAACTCCCGCGACTCATTACGAAATCGGCAACTCCCAGAACGGATACACGAGGAGACGAAATTTATTTGATTTTGATACAGCACAGCTGGAGGTTCAGTATATAGGAAAGAAAATACTTGAATACTTAATTTTATATCGCGATTTCGTTCTCTTTCCTCGCGTTATAATATTCCGTGGAAGAAGAAGAATAAAAGAGAAACACAAAAACGTGTTTCGCATCGCAAATCACTCGGAGAGATTAAGCCTCCGTTTTTTTTTTTTTTTACCGCGTTTACCTTCTCGACGCGCTTTATTTTTTGGTGCTGTCCCGGTAAGTTTGAAATATATTCGAGTTTGTTTGGTAAGCCGTTTGATGAACGCGATTTTTATTGGCTTTTCGGCTTGAATCGATGGTTCGATAGAGTAAATAAAATACATTTATAGAAATGAAAGAAATATATAGAGGAATGTTGATTGATTGATTAAAAATGTGTATTGTGCCGTAATCAGCTCTCAACCGAATCCGAAGGTCTACAAGATTCAAATTTATAAACCAGGAAGTATAAAAATTAAGATCTCGGATAAAACAAAAATAAATTGAAATCGGAGGTTTGAACAATTTAATATAAATAAAACATGTATTTCGCATCGTTGAGAAAAACATATGCAAAAATAGAGCAGCAAGAATCTGAGAATGAAACAATATATTTAAGATTAACTTTAGAAATTTGAATAACATAATAAATCATTCAAAGATGTAACATAAAAATAAAATAATAAACTAAAGTATAAAGTAAAACTTATTATAAATAAACATGGAATAATAACCTTGGATTCCCTTAGTAAATTTAAAGAGAGTTAGACAGAGAGAAAAATCGTTTGATTAATAATATTTATAACATCCTACCGAAATTTCTTCTAAACATAGATATATAAATAAAATTGAAAAACGAAACCAAAATATTCGATATCGAGAAATATTATGAGTACATTGTACGAATGCCAAAAATATTTCATTTCGTAAAAAAAAATATTTCAGAAAAAAAGAAGATAATATAGAAACAAAATATAGCGAGCGAAATAAAAATAACCAAAAAATTAATTTTAATGGAAACATCATAAAGTTTCAATGTGAGCAAAAGAATTACAGAATGAATCCAACAATAACTCAAATAATTTGGAGACTGGGAGAGACAGAAAAAGAGGGACAGAAATAAAACACGTATTACTCGCACGTGCATACACAACAGTTATAAGGTAAAGGATCGCCATACCCTGGGTACAGGTATTACGGAATTTAGTGTCGCTGATCAAATCAAAGTGGTGGAATTTGATAAATCTCTTTGCGAAGACGTCGCGAGGCACGAGTAGTCCATTAGTTATACGTTATCGAGGGATGAGCCATTCCCCTTCCTCTGAACCCGAGGCTACAAAGCCGCGTATATATGACGCAGTCAGATCTGGAGAGCAAACGCCTTAAAGACTAAAGCGAGACACGCTAAATCAGCGGAAGAAATAAAGAGTGGGAGAGAGAGAGAGAGTAAAGATGCGCGAGAAACGCACGCAATTTAACGTCGAGCTAGGGTCATTATTCCCGTGCCGACGGACGCTCAATTACACGCGTGTCTATGTACATTCGAGAACCGCCGCACGGCTTTAAATCTAGCAGACATACGAATTAACGCATACTTTCAGGACATTCGATTTCGAGGACCGTCCTCAAAAATGAGCGGTCTTCGTAACTCAACATCACGAAGCGCAATGTCGTCATAATCGACTCTCGACAAACGCAACGATTTATGTGTAGTGATCATTTCAAGGACTTTGGGGACATCCTCGGAACAGCCAGATGTGCCGATAGACAAGTTTTCGTTGTAACGTGGGTTTCATAAAAATTGTTTACGAAAGCATGTTTGTGCAATGGATATTTTGAGGACGAAACTTTGAGGACGTCCTCAAAACAGCCAGATGTGCCGATAGACAAGTTTACATTGTACGGTGGGCTTCATAAAAGTTTCTTACGAAAACATGTTTGTGTAATGGATATTTCGAGGACGAAACTTTGGGGACGTTCTCAAAACAGACAAATGTGCCAATAGTCAACGTTGCATTGATAATAACCGGGCTTGATAAAAATCTTTTGATGAAAATATTTTTATCGAATGGTCATTTTGAGGACGTAATTTCAAGGTCGTCCCCGAAACAGCCAGGCGACCCGATAACCAACGTTGCGTTACATCGATTTAACGCGGGCTTGAAATGTGTTCGGCGTAAATGCACATCCACTCTCACATTCTTGATCCATACGCGTACGAGGAAAAACGATGAGCCCTAAGCTAGAAACTCCACAAGAGCATTACGGAGTTACGATTGCCGCGAGGGAACAGCGATTTCAAGCTGGCACGCACCGGCTCTGAGAAACGCAATGGCACGGAGTCTTGTCAGCTGGAGGCTCAATATTATGACGTTGCAAAAGAGAGAAAAAGAGAGAAAGAGAAATCGATGCATAATATTTATTGTGATCCAAAAAACTTTCGGACGAATGTACAAATCCACGAAATGTTATTACATTTCGATCGGTCGTTGAATTCTTTGCCAAAAGTTTTTTGGACGAAACGAATAGAAAGAGTCTACATTAAATAACAACATCCTGTGAGGAGAATTAGTCGCAAAGTTCATATCTTTGGAACGCAAGTACCAAATCATTTGAATTTTTAATTTACGAATTTTTTATTAACTGAGAAAATCGAAACATCGAAAATCAAATGTTCGGAAGCATTTTTCTGACGATCGAAACGCGAGTACTTAAAAAGGGCCCTGTTCCGACGTTTATTATTCGTAATAAAACATTATTAACAAATTTGACATCCAATTAAATTATCCCACAGCCAAAAAAACGAAAAAACGATTTTTCAATAATCTTACCAATTTCCTTAAAATCGATTGCAGTCGAATAATCCTGATTTTCAGATCGACAAGTAGCCCAACCATTTTCAAAGAAAATCCAAAAAATCGGGGACGACCTCACAGTTACTCAAAAACGACAAAAACATGCAAAAAATCAGGGAAACACTCCATAAAATAGAAACCTCGACAAGGAGAACTAGAATCGCAGAAGTGCCAAATGACTTCTCATTTATCGCAAGTGGATAACTGTTGGCGGCCGCAGGCTAATACTTTTCGCATGAACGCTAACGATCTCTCGCATCTATGGGCGGTGAATTCCGATGTGTGTACCGAGCTTGTCCCAGAGGTTCACGTATGCTCCGGGGCTCGTACATACGTCTGGTACACGCATGACTTTGACCGGGAGGTTTTCCAGATGATTACGAAGGGGGGCTTTGTCTCAATCGCGATGTGAATCGCGTTGTCCCGGAGTTTAATGACGCGTACGAGGTTCTGGATGGACGTGTGTTGGATGTACAGTCGATGTGTCTCGCAATCATTCGTTGCGATCGGTTAGCTGTATCACCAATGACATCTGTAAGATCCAGCAGTTTTTGGGTAGAGTTCACTGCAGGAGCAGATGATTATAGATTGGATAGGTCCTCCAAGGGAGGAGGGATTTTGGACCTTCAGAGATCAAGAATTTCAATCGTTTTGGGTGCTGATGTTTCTATCGAGTGCTAGAGAATAGCAATGATGACTGTCCAGATTGTCTATTTATTTAGTTCTTTAGTCTCCAGTTGTTGACCGATTACAACTACACGCACAGCCATCTGTCTGTTTTATTTCAGGTCAAGTTCTAGGACAATCTCTGGAGTCTTTTGGTCTTCAATTTTTAGCTGACCATAGCTACACTTTTGGACATCTGCCTATCTTGTTCTATGAAAATGGCTGGAGTCCTCTTTGGTTTTCATTTGTTGGCTGATCGTCACCATACGTGAGAAGTAGTCGACACACGTTGGAGGATACCACACGCAGGGCAACGTGCGCGAAAAATAATGCTAGCAGCATCCATTACCGATAGTTCTTGTTCTTCTCGTCCTCTTCGTTTTCCCGGTAAGACGATGCCTCAGTCAGCCTACATAAGGCCACTTTGCACAAAGATTGCACATCCCTGGCCCCATCTTCAGTCTTGCACATTCATCTCGCGATCTCCCGCGAGGTTTCTACTTTTTGCGCGATATCCGGAGAGGAAAAGAGAGAGGGGGAGAAATATATACATATATATTCCAGTCTAGAGATCCATCGGTAACCATCAACGCATCGCAGCATCCACCCTATACTTTTCCTATGTTCCGTCCGGCTAGGCCGCGCGTACCTTCAACAACCGCCTCGCACATAACTGGAGACTCCAGAGGGTCGGATCATCGTGCCATCGGGGTGTTCCACTTTACCGTTTCCCGTCGTATCTCCACTAAAACCCACACACGCATTTTCTCGCCCCTCATATCTACGAGCTTGAAAAAATCTTCGTACAAGTCTTTCCAGAAGCGGTTTGGAGATTAGCAAGAACTTTGGCGTTCACTCGATGGCAAGAAGTCGGAAAGAACTTCGAGATCAGTTCAAAGTCTTCATTCAAATGAAAATACATTTTTTTTACGCAAAAAGAACTGGACAGTATTGTTCGAAAGTGTCTTATTGGTTGGCTACAATTTGTAAATATATTTTTAACCACCGTTTTATCCTAGGGACGCCGTTCGCTTAGATCCCGAATTCTTGCTGATATATTTTTTAATCCTTTAAGTGATGATTCGTTTCACGAGATAGGTCATTCTGAACGTATAGCTGATGAGCTGAGGAATAGCAATCTTAATTCTTTTGACTGAACGATGGAATTCCCGTATAAAATTTAACGCACGATGTAACCCTCTTGAGTACTGATTTGATCAAATATGCTGAAACACGTAATTCTTTGTTTTGAGTCAAACAGCTAATTGCACGTGTTGATGGATCTAACTTAAAACAAAAACGAAAATTGCAATTTTCTATTTCACCGAGGCAGATAAAAAATACCTCGGTAAATAGAAGTCACGAATAAAAAAGTGTCCAACGAAAGTTACTCATTCAAGTACCCAAGAATTGATGTTAAAATAAAAACACATCTTTCCTTTGTAAAAAGTAAGGTTGACCTTGAAATAACCTTGAAATTTGCAGCTAAGTAAGAAACAACGAACGTAGCTATTTTCGTTGTTAAAAACCATGAAACTGTCGATTTTAACATTTTTCCATAAAGTGCATCCCTGGCGCGATTTTCGGTTTTGTCAACTCAAATGAAGCGCCCTGTACAGGAAGGTATCAATGTTGGGTATATATGAGTACCGAGCGTAAGGCGCAAGGGACAACTGGCGTACCGACGTTTTTTTCCGATTCCTTGACTCATCGGATGAGTTTTGTCGGGGGACTGTGGAAGTCACGTCTACGCAGTTGGATCGCGACGAGCAGCGACCACATTCGCCAGTGGTTTGCGAATGAAACTCTTACCTGCAAACCGGATCCGAACAAGAGAGTATAAGCGTTTGCGTGGCCCAGCGGATAGCAAAACCTAGCTCGAGCACGAACGGCCTAGACGGCAGGACGCTTGTTCATCAGAGTGCGTGCAGCGTCGATAGAAGCCGTAGAGCTAAGATCACAACGAGCGATTTCAACAAAAAGACATCCTGGTGGTTGTGCGTGCGGACACGAAACAGTTGATGCCAAACGCGTATGTAGTGCAAGACGACGTTAGGAAGGCGTGGGAAAGTCGATGGTGGGAGACGCCAGGAGGAAAACAACGGCGATATCGATCGAGGCATCATCGTTTTCAACATCCAGGAGGATTCCGGGAGATCACAATGATTCAACGATCACTCGTAAAGTTGAGCTTGCGCAAGGATGAAAAACGGGTAAAAACTATCATCAGGGTATCCTCGTTGGGTTGGAACGACGATGATCTTTACGATCCTTTCGGAATCAACTTCTAATGCCGTGCACCGTTGGGTTATTCAGGCGCCGTTCTCGATGAAGACCAATTTGGGATCGTAAACGATATTGCTGGAATGAGCTCGCGACTGATCGGCAATCTGATGGAATCTCTCGGTGTGACCACATCCGGTGGAAACGTTACTGGGATGGCCCAGATAAGACCGAAGAACTGTCCGATGATAAATCCGAGGACCCGTCTGTCCGAAGGCGAAACCGAAAGGCATTGCGGAACCAGTCCGTTCTCGAGAAATCCAGATAATAAGATGATCAAAGCATTTGGTCGGATGCGCCCGAGAGGCTTTTTGGACATTTGTAATGATGTTCCAGAAAAATTGCATCAAAAGCAACGTTGGACGGTATCGTTGAAAACAGCTGAAGACTCGTAGACTGGGTGGACGACTCAACGAGAGGGGTCAACGGCATCGGGCGTCGCGACGTCCTCGTCGTCGTCGACGCCTCTCGACTCACTAAACAGGTGGCTCCGAGTGTTTTGCCCCACCGTGTGCATGCTCGTACCTCGGCGTACACGCTCGTACTCCATACGATCGAGAAAACTGATTCGCCTTTCCTATGTGCCAATCCCGAGATCGAGAGTCCGTCAACTTGGCTCGGAGTCCAGCCTTGGACAGCGACCAAGACGGAAGTAGGTTACGCGTCTCACGAAGGATCGCATTGTCGATACATAAATTTAGTGCCTCATTAGCCAATCAGCCTCATCGAAGGAAAAATCTCGAGAATTTTCACGGACGGACTTTTACGAAACAAATCTGTTGTCTGAAGATCGTACGCTGTAAAATGATTGTGATCAGTGTAGAACGGTAAGACAGTGAAGTATAATCACGGTTGAGGTAAAACACGAACGCACCTAGGGAATTCCAATGAAGGAACGAATCAGCATCGTTGGGTATAATCGAATACCGGCAAATCAATTGGATCTTCAATCATGGATTCTGGATTGGCGAGCTTTTAGACGCTATATTTTAGGCTCCGATCAATAGAGCCTCTACTGACGAGTGACCGTTCCGCGGTAGGTCTTTCCTACCTTAGACTCCATCCAAATAACTAGCGACTAACGTTGTTACCACGTGCCAGCCCTAATTCTCACATTCCCCCACATTCTTTAGATCTTCAATGTCCAGTTTTTCGATTTTGTACATTCGCGGTGCGCTGATGGACCGCAAACCCCCAACGCCTAAATCATGATCGACGATTGCCGGTTGTCGATGAGCCAATAAAAAGCTAATTAGCCATAACCAATGGGCTCGAGAACCAGCCTCGTTGGTACCCAAAGCTCGATTCAAATTTATGCGAGTTAACACATTCGAGTAGTCCGGTAGAACGTATTATTAGCCGCGGATAAAAGTAGTATGTTTACCCGCGAAAGGTTTGCATTGAACTTCCGAGATGCAAGCTAATGATACCCGTACAGGTACGTTAACAAACGACAAGTGAACGTTAATGGGCCCCTTCAATATTCGCGAGATACGAATGAGATAATTGATAGCCTTGGGTTATCACGGCGTCCAATGAGCTGTGGCAAATACACCCAAACAAAACTTACGATCGGCCATTATTGTTTCTCATGCATTTGAAATCCGGAAACGAGTCTGGTCGGATTCGGTGCGAACGAGTTCGCAACCCCAACGCTGAACGGTGTTGACTCGTGCACGAGTGATATATGTACAACGCGCGATGTTTCTTTTTCTTCTTTTCTCGAGGTGGGCAATACAGTACACCGAGAGCAGATACGGTGAGCGGAGGTGCAGACTTGTGTGGTTATAGAGCTGGAGCTCTTTCGCCCGAGAGTGAGTTACAGGACTCACGGAGTTTCTCAAGCTTTCACCTGGGCCTCGCCCAACCTATACACAGCTGTTCGTATGCGAACCGCACTCATCTCTCCTCTCACCCTTCCTCCCTTCTTCTTATTTTTCATCGACTCGAGAGCGGACCTCAGCAGCCGGAGATAACGGCTGCCCTCCTGGATCTGTGTTACCGCTCGTGGCGTATGGGCCGTTCCGACTGGGACCTTTTCGATCCTCCAGTTGTGCGAAATTCCCAAACGGGAATTCGATCAATTTGGCTTAGAAGAAGGTATTGGAAGTTGGAACCTTTGGGAATCTGGGTTTTTAAACGTGTTCAAGCCGGTACTCGGATGGATGACCGCGTGAGCGAGCGCTACCGTGAAAATTTTCCATCAAGTTTGTTATTGACGATCGAGGGCTGAAATTCTGTCGGAAGTTTTTATCAATGTTAGTACTTTACGTGATTTCTCCGGACTGGAAAAAAACGTGCAGTTTCTTGATCCTGAAGATCCTGGAGATCTGGTTCGTTCCCTTCGTCCGGGCCAGTACTTGGATGGGCGAGAGCGCAGACGGGCGCTATCTTGTGGAAATCCTCATTGGGGCTTGCCATTATCAGACGCCACCAAAAATGCCGTCCTAAGTCTGTATAAATGCTAGTTTATCGCAGTTACCCTGTGCCCTCCTGTTAACGATTGAGATATCCCGTGCTGGCGATACTTTACGAGATTTCTCCAATCCGAAAAGCGCCCGCCCGGCTTCTCGTTACCGGAGATGATTTCGGTTGTTCACCTTACCCGGGCCAGTACTCGGATGGACGACCGCGTGGAAGAACGCTATCTTGCGAAATTCCACCTTCAGCCTTTCTATTATCAAACGCGACCAAAAACGTCGTCTTAAGTCTGCGTAGACGCGAGTTTTTCGCAGTTTCCCTGTGCCCTCTTGTCGCTCGAAACAACGAGAGATCGCATCCACAAACGGCCAGCTCGCACCAGTTACGCGGCGAACGCCTCGTACAAACATCGCGGGTACGGAGTCCCCGAGCTAATCCTCTCGCGAGGCGTTCACCGGGCAACGAAAAAACCGCGCGCTATCGCGAAAGAAGTTTCATGCGATTCAGCGAACCGCGAAGTGACACACACTTACCGTGCATATACTTTCGGAACGTGCGTTTTCCACCGAGCGCTATTTTGCTAACCGCGCGTGTTACGCCTTTCCACTGCCTCGATGGAGAAACCTCGAGCGCACTTTTTTTTTACTATCGCAAACGAGCTAACGAGCGCACTGTCTAATAACCGTGCATTATCGAGGTCCACCTTCCTCTGTCTGTTTTGCACATCAATTTTTTCCAAAAATCCTGCAATTCCCGAGAAATGCCAACCACGGTTAGGAACCTTATAGTCAACCGTAAGGAATTCCGCTACAACTTTTAATGCGCTCTAACGTGCTTTCTCCAATGATCGTGCACATAATCAAACTTGAAGATCCCGGTCGGAATATCTTTTCTGTTTCCGGAAGTGCTCGATCACCGATCGGTAACTCGATCGCCCACGAATAATTCGTCGACTCGGTGATACTTTATCGCTTTTACCACCAGTCAGGTATTGGACTACCAGATTTGTAGGAATCGACAATAACATCTCAAGAATTTCCAAAACACTTTCCGGTTATACCGGCAATCGTATATTGTACGGAAAATAAATATTTTTATTTTTGCATCTCTAAAACACCGATTCATCCTATATATCCGGATTTAAAAGTCATTCTCGGTTCATCATTATTTATTAACATTATTCAAAAAACATTTGATTAATAAATAACAATCGGTAATCATAACTTATCGATATTTGAAAATAAAAATATTTATAACTACATTGTTTCTCGATATTTTTCAAGATAGAAATAATAATAATAACTCAATTATTTACCAATATTCGTCAAATAAAACTGAAATGGCAATAGCTTGATTGTTTATCCGTATCAATTAATGAAAATTAAAAGACAAATAACAAGATAAACGAAAATAGATTCGATTAAAAACAGCTTAAAATGTTGAATAAAAATACAAATATTTCATCGAAGTTTTTCACAACGAAAAGAGATCGAATCTGGTAATATATACATATTACCAGATTCATGTACATTAAACAAAAAAAACAAATCGTTTTTGGATAGCTAAGGGTCGAATCTTTCGTGACGGGAATCGTTGATTTCGAGGTAGGAGACGGTCCTCGAAGTGTACGAAACGACCTAACCCTAATGAAGTCAAGCCAGCCCCAGACGTATGCCAGATTCACAGTCAATGTATTCTCTCGCGCAGTGTGTTGTTCCGTACCTATGAATAGCGATGAGGAGTAGGTACATGCCAACGGAACAACCAATTACGCGGTTTGCGTCTCGTCTAAGACGCTACGTGGTAAGAAAAACAGACAGAGAGAGAGAGAGAGAGAGAGAGAAAGAAACAAAACACGGTAGGAGGGTGCGGCGAACTCGAGAGTATCTACATTCATGAATAATAATTAGAAATTCGTGAGGACCCGTAGCGCATCCTTTCTCCGGTGGTAAGTGTAATCGAGTCGCGCTCTATCTACTACGTATACGTTATCGATATTAAGTGTATGCGTGTTTATATATATATACCTACATAAACGCCGGTGAGTCGAGTCTCCCAATGACTGGGCGCAGATGAATGAAACGGGATTTCATGCACCGCGGGAAAAAAAAAGAGATGGGTTTTTTACGGTAACGTATCCCTGGTTTTAGGTCAAATTTTTTCCTCAACGACTGAATGACGCCGACCTTTTTCCGGTGGAATTAATTGTGTGGGAGATTAATTATTATTAGTTATCGTTGAAGCTTTATTATTATTATTATTATTATTATTATTGAGTACTATTATTATCGAGGGGTTAATTGTTATAAATAATTATTGAAAAATTATTGTTCAATTATTATTAAAGCATTATTATCAGTGGATTATCATTGAGGCATTAATTATCATTGAAACAGTTTCGAAGAATTACGATTATTGAATTATTGTTGAATATTCATTGAATAATATTTAACATAATTTCACACCCCTTAATATCAATTCGATAATAATAATGATTTTTGCATTATTATTATTATTATTTCATTGATTTCAAGCTGACCAAAAATCTTGATAAACTTTTGTTACAATAAGCGCGAACAATTTGGACCCGGATATTCGGATGATCCAGAAGAAAAAAAAATCATTTTCGTCGCGTCTCAACGATTCAAACTTGAAGGTAACGTTTCTCTCGATGGGAGTGGTGAAATTGCGCGCGGAAAGCGAGTGGTCCGGATCGGTACGAGGGAATTGGATTTGGATCGCGAAGTCTCTCGGTGTATCGGCATCGTTGTCGTATATAGAGAAGTATCCAAGAGAAGACCGTGCGCGCGTTTCGAGTTTCGATATCCAAGAACGTATCATTACCATAATGGTCCATGCATACTGTGCACTCTCTCTCTCTCTCTCTCTCTCTCTCTCTTCCCCTCTAGCCAAAGTCAACGACTGTGTACCCAGCAGCATATGGAAAATAGCGATGAGGATTCCGACAGAGAGATGGCCAGGGGGAGGGGGGGAGGTAGAAAGAGAAAGAGACGATTGCAAAGGAAAGAACGTGAGAGAGAGAGAGAGAGAGAGAGAGAGAGAGAGAGAGAAAGAGAAAGAGAGAATTGCACCATAGAGAAAGAGAGAAACGCGCGGGGGTCTAATCGCGATAATGGAGCCCTGAATCGGCTCGTGACCGCAGAATCGGGAAACGTCGCGAAATCCAAATGAGAGAGAGAGAGAGAGAGAGAGAAACAACAACAGAGAGAGACAGCCGAAGACTCCCCAACTGCGATCAGAATAAATAAAAAAAAAAGTAGAAACCCCTTCGAGATGGGCGGAAAACCAGAATCGAAATGATCGAACATCAGAAATCATACCTATAAGTTTGTATTCAGTCGCACACCCTCTAGTAATCTCCCAAAAAAAAAAAATTCAAAAAAAAAAACATTTTTACATCGCTCTACCGAAACGCATTCTTCGTACTTTTGACCAAACTCTATACCTGTAAAACTCATTTGGGATACTATTACAAAAAGTGTTCATCGATTCGATTCTCCCTCGGCTGTTCGCCTGATTTAACGGTCTTTTTTTTTGTATTTTTTTTTCTTCTTAAGGGACGATCGTTTCAAAGACGTTGGACTTTGGAGACTTAGCAGTCACGATCTAGTGTTTTTCCATTCGTTTGGCTCTCGGGACTCGATTATTTGCAGTCCCGTAAGAATGACCAAAGGATATCTGGGTATCGAGCCGATCAGTGTATACGAAGACGAATCAGAGAGAGAGAGAGCTAGAAATCCCCTGATTACACGCCACCAACGCCCCAGGCCTTCAATATCATCAGCCCAGGCGCCTTGCACCGGCCGTGTCTAGAAATCACAAATGAAGCCAATCTCGTCTGCTAGGAGCTCCAATATTTCCTCCACGTTCACTCTTTCCTCCCCTTGTCGATTTTTTGCTACACCCTCCCCCCCCATTCTGACCGCCAGCGATGGCAATTTTTAACCCACGTGCGCGTATTTATCGTTGGTGCATTCCACGCATCTTGACGATCGGTGGAAACTACGAAAAAAGAAAAGTGTTCGAAGCCACCGTTGACGAGCGATATTATTATTGTTTGTTATTAATGTTTTTTTCTTGACTTGAAAAGTATTGGTAAACATTGAAAATTGGATTCAAATTCGTTGAAAAGATGGAACCGATGTATTAATAATCGTTGACAATGTAATCGTTGACGTAACTCATTAGAGCTTGTTGTTTTATTTAATTTTGGCGATTGACGATTTTCGAGAAAAAAATTAATAGTCTTATTTTGCACAAGGCAGGATTAAAGTAAGAAGAATAAAGAGGGAGGGTTATTTTACAGTGTATAAAGGAAATTAGATTTTTTTTTTTCAAGAGACAACTGTTTATTTGGATATTTTTTTAAATCTTTTGCATCGAGAGTCAATGTATCTTGACGTTGCGGTTTTATCATCTTTCAATTATTTTTCGATTGTCGTAATATTATGATAATAACCCAACAACTTTAACCATCCAACGCTTATCACAAAAAACATTGCTCTTCGATATTATTCACTTAGTTGAGATATTATTAATTACTTATTGTCGATATTACTGTTATTATATCGTCATTCATTTCATTATACCAAATTCTTCACTGGTGGGAAAAGAAGCTTCGTGTACTACTACTACTACTACTAATAATAATAATAATAATAATAATAATAATAATAATAATAAAAACTGTAATCTAAAATGTTTATTTCGTGTTTAATATCCCGATATATATTTTTAATTCTCATCAGTTCGCAACCCGCTCGGATACAAAAAAAAAATACTCGAAATTTATTCGAAAAAATTTTCGAATAATCATTAAAAAAAAAGTTTGTCGCAAAAACGTTTGACTTCATAGCGTAAAAAATGAATTTAACAGAAATTTCATCAATAAAAAAAAAGTTCGTTCTTCCGAAACAAAAATAGAGTTTTAATAATTTTTTTTCTGCTCATTCGTATGACCGAAGCGAAGAGAGAACGTCGGTCTTTTTACGTGGCTTTTTCGTAGCTATTAGCGCCCATAAAACCGCAACGATTTTCTCCGTCCCTCTTTCCCTCATTCTTTTATGTCTTTCTACCTCTCTATCGTTTATTGGTCTCTCGGTATTACGAGACGAATATCTCAATGTTAATTCCTATAATCGGTCCTCCTCTGGCCAGTGTTCGAAAAGGAGGACGCAAAGGGGCTGAAAACCGAGTGGCACCTTGCCCTTCTCTCCTTTCGATCCATAGTTCATGCGTAGAAGCAATAGCATCCCGATTCGAACGGATAAGAGTTTCGTTAACGTTCTCTTTATTTTTTTTTTCGTAAGTTTATAACGATCGCGTGCTGTGAGACCAAAGGACACGAGGCCGACGATGATTTCGACGTGTCTTTTACACGTTTTGAGCTCGCCGCGTCCTCCACGCTTTGGCTATCTTAGACACGGCATTTCCACCCACTTTCTTCATCAAATTTGTCTTTTTTTTTCTTCGTTTTACGGATATTTCTATTTTACGTGTTTCGCTCGTTGGAAACCGTCGATGTGGATCAGGGAACGGAGAATTCACGAAAATTGATTTTTTTTTCAAAATTTGTTCATTTATTTAATTATCATGCATCAATTGTCAATAGCAACAATGGACAATCCATTATTGATAAAGGACTTTCCGAAAATTCGATTTCATTGCCAGAGCACTTTCCTCTAATTATTATTATTATTTTCTATTATTATTGTATTATAATAATTATCATTATTAAATGATCGGTTGAAAAACAGTATTGAAAAAGAAAATTTTTATATTATTTTTTGGAATATTCAAACATTATTTTGATTATTTAAAAATTGCTTTTGTTGCTTTGTATAATATTTATCTTATTTATTTCATTATCTTTTTATAATAATAATTATTATTAACGATCCATTTTTAAAAATACATGAAAAAAGAAACATTTTACATTACTATTTTGAATATTTAAATAATTTCTTGATTATTTGAAAAACCTAATTGTTTTTTTTTGTCTTTACTCGTTATTGTATTTACTTGCATGTTCGCTTGCTCGTTATTGCTGGCGAATGATTCGTAAAGATATTTTGTAAAAATTCAGCGCATCGCTCCGATTACTTTTTTTTTCATAACTAACTATTCACCCAATTGTTATTATTATTAAACGGCCAGTAAACAAAAATTGTAAAAATTCTCGGTGACTTCTACAGAATCGTCGGCACCATTTATTTTACTTTCACAGTTAATTTCGCACTTTTATTTTATATGATATTTTTTATGAGAATTCATTTCCCCGTAAATTTAACCCCTAAGTGTAAATTTGGAATCAATTTATTAGTATTTATTATTATTGTTATTTATTGTTAATATTATTCATTAATATTTACTAATGGTAAATATTTCAGCATCATTATTATTATTATCGCTATTATTTATTTGAATTATTATTATTATTATTATTAATGTTTAGTGCCAGCCTTATCGCGATGATGATTATTATTAACATCATTAATACCATTATATATAAACTTCTTTCAATATTTACCGCATATTAATCATTCCGACCAAAAAAAAAAAAAAAAAACACAATCATTCCGTCATTCGAGAAGTTCGAGTTTATTTTAAACTTTTATTTACCACGCAATCGTCTGTTCGGGCGATTTTAGGAGAGGCGTGCGTGTACGCACCCCCTTTTCCTTATAGACCAATGAAAAAAGTAAAGAGAGACGCAACAAGGAAAAAAAACAACAAAAAAGTAGATATAAAAAAAAAAAAAGGAATTGCCCTGTTCGCGTTGATTTTTGTTCCCTGTTCCTTTCGTTCCCGAGCGGCCTGTTCCTTTTTTTTTTGTTCCTCGCACTCGATCCCGAATGCCTCCGAAAACATATATCGTTGGCCGCTCCCGATAATTATCGTTCAGGATCGAGGGAGCCGGGATCATGGGCGGGGTGGGGGATGAGGGACGAGATGGTGCGCGCATCATTAGAAACGACGCGAAACGCATTTTTAAAGAAACCCGCGCCCCCCCCCCCCCCCCCCCCCCCCCCCCCCCCCCGCGTTTTTTTTTTTGTTTTTTGTCTTGTGT
>JAPYZI010003366.1:0-18136 GCA_030523105.1 Ophioninae sp. A BG-2022a | reverse complement strand
AAAAAAAAAAAAAAAAAACGAGAAAATAAATTGAAGCTGGACGAAGCTGAGGAGAACGAGGAGTTGACGAATAAGATTAAGCAGAAGAAGAAGAGGAAGAAGAAGATGATGATGAAGACGAAGATGAAGCAGAAGAACAAGAAGGTAAAGACGAAGAAGAAGAGAAAGAAGAGATAAGAAGAAAAAAGAAGAAAGAAGAGGAACGAACAGATCCGAAACAAAAAAACAAAAAAAAAAACGAGAAAGAGACTAAGAAGAAGGTACGATAAACGATAAAAAGAGTATCAAGGTAGAGAGAAACGAAGGAGAAGCGGTGGATCGTTCGGAGCTATGGCCGTCGACCAGGGGTCAGCTAAAAGCGAGCATGCGAACGAGCCACAGCAGGGACCATGCAACGGAGAAACATCGAGAAAACATCGACGAAGATGGCGAACTTTCGGGACGGGGAGGGGCGGTGGGTTTCGAGGTGGAGGTTCAGGGAGGGAGTTGGAGGTTGAGGATACTCGGAGGAAAGACTGGGTCCACGGACGGAGGGGGCCAGGGAAGAAGGGGGGGGGGGACCCGAGGGGACCACGAGAAGTGACCGGATGGCCTTGGTCCCGAGAAGAGGGCCGAGGCTCCGGCTGTACCCGCCGACTCTTAGGTAGTTACCGCGAGACCGACTATAACTCCCTCCCCCCCGGCTCCTCTCTCTTTCCTACCTACCTCTTTTCCTCACGACCCTCGCCGTTCTTCGCGTTCCTCTTCTACCTTCGGTCCAGCTCGTCGGTGGGCCCCGTCGCTTCGTATCTCCAATTTCGACCACTTTTTAACCGCGCACACTCCCAACCTTAATCCACCGTATATACGGTGCGCGTGTATGTTGAAAAGATATCATAACCTCGAAAAGTCCGATTCCAAAAGTTCCTACCACCTCCTAATACCGGATCATCGTTTTTCGTCAAACCTCCAAATGACGTTTCGTCGTATGCCTGACGAAAAAGATGTTTAAACGAGATTGAACGAAAAAAAAATAAAAATGGATTTATAAAGTTGGAGAGTAATCTTGATTTTCTCGTCCAACATGTGGGTTGGAGAAATGTTTGAGGAAAGGTGTGCGTTTGGAGAAATGATAATACGATTGGTCAAGCTCAGATATCACAACTATCGTCTGTAGGAGGATATTTCTTTATCTCTGACTCGTTTTTTGTGCTTTTGATGCTTCATCGAAAAAAAATGTTGGCTCATCAATTTCTACTGATTAATGTTTGAGCCACACTCCAGTCATCGATCTCTTTAGAACTTGAGTTTGGATTTTTTATTTTTCAATTACGAATTTGACATTTGGAATTTTGATGTTTTGGTCATTTATAATAGCTCGTAGACAATTTTATTGTACTTAATAACTCTGGTTGTGGTTTCTGTTCTATTGATCTACTACTATTGTTATTATTTTAATATAATAATTATTTTTTTATTATTATTAATATTTTATTATTATTGTTTCGGTTTGTTTGGGTTAATTTAAGTTTCCTCTTAATTAACTTTATCTCTGCTATTTCTTTGTTTCTTTATTGAATTTGCTTACTTTTCGTTTTTTAAATAATTTTTATTATATCTCTTCTCTTATAAGTCTATTGGGGCATAATGAATTATATCCATCAATTAATAAATACGGATGTCTCTGGATGACTCGTTAAAGCTAGAAGGCCCAAACTCATTCTGCGATTTAACGTTGCCACGCTCGGGTAACCGTACTGAAATTCTAAATGGTAAAAAAATAAAATAAAAAATGAAAGATGCAAAGTTAGGACTCGTATTCACGGTCGCGCAGAGTTGGCGTGCTCGAAACGCGGAAGATGATCCCCGAAGGTCCTGGGATCGTCACGATTCTATAGTTCGCGTCCGCGAACTCGTTCAGACTCGAGAGTTCAGGATCTTGAAGAATCTGATTTTTTTTGTTCATTGGAGTAGCTGTGCTTGAGTACTGATAATGTCGTTATTGAGATTTTTTAGTTTTTGGTTTTTAATGTGAAATCGTGACTTTTTTTTTTATTCGATAAATTTAATATTACGAAGTATCGGAATGATTAGTAATATTGTGTAATTTTAATAATTCATCGTTTCAATATTACGATTTATTGTAATATTGAGATTGTTGAACATTAAAACAATTAGTAATATTGAAAGAGTCAAACAAAAATTTTAAATGAGTTATAATAATGAAAAAAAAATACTGTAAATATTAATTTGTTTTGTTTTTGTAATTTGTAATTCGATGTTTTGTTAATTTAATTTGTAAAATTTATTTTGTAATTTGTTTTGTTTTTGTAATTTGTAATTTGATAGTTTGGGCAGATTTTTCAATTGAAGTTAAGGTCTCGAGACCTTTTTAATAACATTTTATTAAAAAGGTCTTTTATTACTGTGATTTCTGTTTTAACGATCATGAAAGGTGATGAAACTCCAGTTTTGGACATCACCCACGTATGCACTTCTGGAATCTTCGAGGTTCGAGCCAGCTTTTATTCTTTTTTCTGAAGACTCACGTTTAAACGAGTAAATATATACATACAAAACGTACGTGTGTATATAAAGGCGAGATATTATTTATGTAAATCATTTCGTTCCTTTATTCCAATTTACCCAAGCACGAACGATAAATTAGCGTCTCTTACGAGATATATTCGTGCTCGACGCATTCGCCCAGCGTGAACAGTTCTACGGGTGATTCCGATCGCGAATTCAATTTTGCCAATTTCCTTCAAAAATTGTGTTTTCCATTCATCAAAATTTTGACGAAATCGAATATTCCAATTTTCAAACAAACACAAAAAACCCAAACGATTTTTATTTCATCAGCAATGGTGGCATAGATTTTACAAGGGTAAACAAAGGTCAGCATTTTTTGGAGGTATTATTTTTAATAATCAATCTTGAATTTTTTTTATGAATAATAAACTCGTCGAGTTTTTTCCCAAACTGCTCGATTTCACTCGAAATACTCCATACGTACGACAATGAGGCTGGAAAGAACGTGAAAACCAGTTGGTCGGGTTGAAGACCTCCAATCTTTGTCTCTCCTTCTACGAGCGTTTTACTTCGTGTTGGTAAAGGTGATTTTCGAGTTATTCGAATCCGAGGACGCTCCTCCTAATAACCTATTTTTTTGATACTCAACGATACGTCAAACCCAATTCCTTTAATTTTCATAATTTATATTCTATTTTTTTTCTTTCCTTGGACTACAAAGATTTTCGTACACGAATCGTTATTTTCGAGTTGCCAAATTCACGAAACGAGAATTTTTCGAAATTTCGATGTGAATTTCTGGAGCAGTGAAAAATGCGATTTCCTTGTCCGTTGGTTATTGCTTTTTTTATATTTTAAATCTTTTATATTTTTTGAATTATCATTAGTATTATTATTTTTTATACAAATTATATACGAATGTGAAAGGTCGAGAGAAAATCCGAGGCTCTGGTAACGACGTGCTCAAATTCGAGATAAGAGAGAGCACCGTCACCATCGATGTCACTCTCTTCGAGAACTTTTCTGCAAATCGTTGCAATCTCGTCTGTCCCGAGACCAGCCTGGACCAATTGACGACAGGTCCTCTCGAGATCGGCAATCCCAATAACACCGTCCTCGTCGAAATCTGTACGAAAAAAGACCAAACCTCATTTTCAGCGATCAACGACGTTTCTTCAAAGCAGCCTCGAAAGTTAACAACGCAGAGAAATTAAATAATAACTTCAACTTTAAAATTCAACTATCAGAAGTTTGTTGAATTTCAAATTTCTATCATGGAACGGAAGAAAAAAATAAAAATAAAAATCTACGCAACAGAAAAACTGAAAAAAATATGAAAAAATGTTTCTTTACTTTTAAAAGAAAATAAGTATTGATACGAAGCATTTGAATTTTTCTTTCGAAAGTTACTGCGAATAAAAGAAAACTCGAAGTGGTCCTATTTCTTCAAGATAGACGATTGGAAAATCTGGTGAATTTGAGAATTTGAAAAATACCTAATATTTTTTTCATTCAATTTGTCCATTTATCCTACCTATCTATATTATCTATCTTGAAATATAGTTCCAAACGATGACAAAAAAAAAAATGCAACGAAACTTCTGTAAATTATTCCGGGCGAAGATTTGCTGCGAATTTCAAAGTTCTCATCATGAACGATGACTCGGCGATTTGACGATGATATCGCGTGTCCCGTTCGGTTGGTCAATGTGTACGTCCTGTATTCTCTATAAATTTGGGATAATCGTGAAACCTGTATGAATCAGAGTTATATATATATATATATATATATAGAGAGAGAGAGAGAGAAAAAAACGTTGATACAGTTCCAGGTACGTAGTTTAGCGTCATTATCGTTGATCGTGAGTTAGAGAGTCTCCCACGCGTTATTTACGACAAGTACAATGGGGACGTACAGAGGTTGTGGGACCTCGCCTTAAAAATTCAGGGATCGTTCGGCCCGTATTCTTATAAACGAAACTTATGTTAATTGGGGTTCTCTCTCTATCTTGCGCTCACCGTAAATTCTGAATGCATAGAAGACCTTCAGGTCCCTCGGTGCGTGCTCGGAAAATACGGACATCATCTCGAGGAACTCCTCGAAGCAAATACCCTCGTTCGAATCGCCGCTTCTTTCCGAATTCGAGAACACCTCGTATATGCGTTCCCTGAACGGATTTTCCTGAACGATAAATTCATGCCAATGGAACGATTTTTTTAACGATTCCTTTTCGTTTGTATTTTTTTTTATATCGAAGAATTGAAACAATAAACTTTAAATTTTTTTATTTACCGAGATGATTGAAAGTTCGTGTGGATAAAATATTTGATTGTTTATATAACTCGTAATTTAGTAATGTTATTAATTATTATTATAACTAGAATTTGAATATATATAATAATGAATAATCTTGATACTGTATTATTTTATTTGAATTATTGTTATTTTCTTAATATTTAAACTGCGTAAAATGATGTTTTATAATTTAAAAAAGTTTAATTTTTAAGGTTTGTATTTTTTGAGCAGTAACCTTGAGTTCAGGAATCCGAGCTAAACACGACGACGGTAATCGAAGATTCGCAGCTTCTTGGGGCGTCATAGAACGCGGCACTATACCTGGATCTCCCATCTCGCGAAATCGTTTGAAAATTCTGAAACACGGGACACGCGTGTCGACACTGTTTAACGATTATTCGAAAAGTTATTTAGAAAGTTTAGTAAATTCTCGCTCTTTTTTTATTTTTAAAGAACATATTTAATGATTTTGATTTCTGATGGTCATTTTTGATTATTTCGATTGTAGAACGTTCGAAACTGAAGAATCGGAGAAGCGGACTTCGCGCTAACTCATTTTTAACAGAAATATTTTACTCCTAAAAATAAATAACAAATTCACGAAAAAAAACAGCGAGAACTTGTTCAACGTTTAAATAAAAAATACATTTTCGTACGAATAGAGCGGATGATACGAACGTCGATTGGTGGATCACCTGAGGATTTCCTTTCGCGTGAAAAAAGTGCAATCCTGATAATCCTCCAACTGTTCCTCGGAGAATATTGCCACTTTATTGCCCATTATTTTTCGCGAAACGCGATAGGACTCGCGACGAAAGTTGTAGCGAGATGCAGAGAGAAAGTGTGGGCTCGGTGTCTCAACGATTTCTGACGGTTCACCACGAATACTGAAAATTGTCTGAACGATATCAGCTCAGGCGAGAACCGCGGTTGAACCTCATGTTCGATACGAAATAGTTTCTAATAATCCGTGGGGTGTGTCGAGGCGCTCCCATTTCGAGGCACGTTCGATCCCGGATTTATACGTACGAATTCACAATATGATGATAGCGGACAGCTCGCATGGACGATTACTCGTTCAGGATGGAAAAAGCAAGATATCCTATTTTGGAAAACGCTACCTCGACCGGACAATCTCAATTAGTCGTTTATTAACGGCTAGCCCAACTGAAACGGTGGCTTACCCCTTAAGGCGTCGACCCACTCGTGCGAAGCTTTAACATGATCGTATTTTACGGTTTGCTTTCAAGAACTCACGAAATCTCGGAATTGTCAAAATATTTGATCTTTGGATCGTTACTTGATGTTTCAATGATCAGCTGATTTTCAATGATCATCCGATTTCCAACGATCATCAAAAAAACCTAATCATCAGAACTCTGTTTCATGTTCCAAATATCCGACGTTCTGACCGATCGTTTCCTAATAAAAACTTATTAATCAAAAACGCCTTCAATTCGTCTTCGGCTCGTAAATTATATTCACCGACGAAGAGGAATCGTATTTTAGAAATCGTATTTTGATAAAACGTCTCGACCGTTTTCTTTCCTGTTATTGGAATTAATCAGTTAATAGATGAAATCGGCGTAGCGTATGGGTCCATCCCTCGCGTATTGTCGGAGAAGCCACACCCATGTTTCAAGCCATCAAACGATGTGTCTTCAATCCACAGGGAATAAAGTCCCCCCCAACCCCTCGTTTACGTGCGAGATTCGAAACACGCACATAACCGATTACACGCATTAATCAGCCAAACACACATAACTCACAGTTCGCGTATAAAATTTCGAAAGCCCGCTTCATCGCAATAAAAACGTCCAGGGGAACTTCCATTTTTTCTCTCTAAACGAACTCGACCCACTTTCAAGCCCGAAACGTATTCGCCTGTGAAAAATTAATGTGGATTTATTCAATTTAATGGATTATTTATTTATTAATGTAAGTGGATTATTAAGATTAATGGGTTTCCATTAAATTAGTAATTAATTTAGTAATGAGTAATAAAGTAAGCAATAAAATCAATTCAATTTCTCAAAGATGCTCTTTTTAAAAATTCTGGAATATTCAAACTGTAATATTTAACAAAAAGAAAAATCATAGAAATAAGAAAAATGTGTTTTTTTTAAAGGCTTAATACGGAGGCTTGGAGCTCCTTTGGAACGGAATTAAAATATTTGTTCGTAAAAGTTCAAATTGTCCATTAGCTACGTGAGAGCACAAAGAAACTTTGATGTTTCAAAAACTTCTGGCAAGTTTCAATTTTTTTCGAAGAATGCGATGAAGAGACGCTTGATTGGAGATCTTTGATGTTTTCCGGAATTGTGAAGATGAAATATCAATCGTAATGATCCTCGAAGGCTTCCTTGCAGTCGAGTAAAGAATTAAGACACTCGGTGTAATCGTCCTGTTCCAGGCCTGCATCGACGAACGCGTGGTATCTCTTGATGTTCTTAACTCTGGATGCTTGCTCGTGGAGGGTTT
Organism: Ophioninae sp. A BG-2022a; assembly: GCA_030523105.1. NCBI lineage: Eukaryota > Metazoa > Arthropoda > Insecta > Hymenoptera > Ichneumonidae > Ophioninae sp. A BG-2022a. The sequence goes on along the minus strand of JAPYZI010003366.1, from coordinate 10,848 downwards.
CGAACATGTTGGACAAGTTGGATCCGCTGTGCAAACCGGCGAGGACCGGCACTGACTTAACATCTGTCGGTAATTTCGAAGGACATTGAAAAAATAGCGATATCATTCAATTATAAGAATGATCCATAGGAATCAACTCAATGGTTCTGATATTTCAAGTATAAAGTCGGTTCACAAAGCAAACAGCCTCACCTTCACCAACGGGCCATCCTGCTAGATCGCCATTTTGGTGAACGTTACCGGCGAAGATTTTCGGGAAAGGATCAACGATCTTCAAAGGCGCCGCCGCATTGGTAAAGTAAACGGCCGAAGCTTGGCAACTGTAAGCCAGATACATGGTCATCATTTCGTGAACGCTGGAACACCTGTACGCCGGCATGGCCATTTGTCTTTTGGCTTCGGGCATGGGCCTCTTCAATCGACTTTCGGGTACGCCCCGAAGAGCCACACTCTGCATTTGTCTGTCCACTGGAATTTCGCAATGAGGCGTCAAACTCTTCCACATCGGTCCCTCCAGCTCGTCCAACACATCGATCAAATCTCGTTTCGCACTCATTGGGAAAGGCAAACTGAGACTGGTCGCGACTGCTTTGCGACCGAGTTTGTTCAGATCCGCGCAAAGATCTGAAAGAGCGGAGAACGGATGAGCTTTCAGTCTGTAACGCAAGCTGAGGGTATCCAGGGCGGTAGCGAGGAGAGCGCTGGTGTGATATTTTTGGTTGCTGTTGTACACGAGGTTGCTGAAGTTTCGAGGTTGAGAGCTGCGAGGGAAGATTCTTTCAGAGCAGCACAGCGGACTGTACAGCGACGAGTGTTCTTCGATCTGTTGCCAGCAGAGAGCCGTGTTCAACGCTCTTATCAGATCCTTCGACGAAGCTTCCGTTTCCTCGCTGTCCATACTCGGGAAAACAATTATACTCTTGCCATACTCATCTCGGAGGTGTTGAACGCAAGCTGCGCCAAGTCCGCCGAAACCGTTTTGCGAATCGAGCAATACTTGAAAACCCTGCATCGAGTCACACTCCTCCACGTAAGCTCTTATGCGATCCGTAAAGTCCTCCGTGAATTCCTCGTTCTGCCACAAGTTACGACCATAATTGTACACGTCGAAGGGCTGTTCGGCACATTCATGTTTGTACTCCTGCACAATGTTCAACGTGCGCGGATGGAATCTCGGTACGAGATAATCTACCCAACTTCTAATCTCGCTTTCGAAACTTGACGATAACGCCTCGCATGCTTCTCCATCCACTTGTTCTAGACTCCGGAGAAAAGATGTCTTCTCTGGAACTTCCTGCTCCGTTACTTCTATCTTTTCGGCATCCCAGAGATCCGTTGGTGCTTCGGAGGGGCAGGCTTCGTCGTACAGCGTTCCTCGTGGGTTCAAGTAACCCAGCGTTCCCTTGAGATCCACCACCAACAGCCGTGGCGTATACGTAACTTGTTTCTGGAAAAAAACTGCCAGATTTGATAATCATTAAAACGCTACGTTGTGATTGCAGGTTAGGTCGTTGCTTATCGCGAGGAATATGTTTGTTGTTAGAAATTTAGCAGAAAAATTCACACCTTGCAAATATTGGAAAAAAAGCTTCGATTGTTTTACCTTTGATGTTTCGCCCTCTCTGTACAGGACATCGTTGTTTATTTCCGACGGACTTTCAGGGTCGTAAGAAAAATTGCTTTCCTGCAAAGCACATCAACGTGAGATTGAGTCTATAAGAACGCGCAACAAAAGTACGAAAGACAGGTTATACGTATACGGATATTTACTTGCAAGTTCCACCAGTGAGTCCCGATGTAATTCGAGTAATGTCCCAATTGCAGTGTTAATATTTCGCGAGTTGTCATTTCGTTGAACAGTCGTTACCCGGAAAAAACAAATCTCAGACACCGTCAAAACCACGTGTGCGACAAGAAAATCAAAACTTTCGACTGAAATTGATAACCACTGATTTAGAATTGGGCATCACTAAAAGATCGAAGCACCTCTCTGAAGTTGTTTCATCCACGAATATCGATAATCGATTGAGCATGCAACAGTCTCACAGCACCACTAGCACCGCGAGTGGCAGATTAGGGTACTCGAAACCCGGCTCAACAAGTTGCCGGTTAATATAATTAATATTTACAAAAAATTCAATGAAAATTACAATTTCGGCGCGATATAAACGATTTTTTAATTGATTCCTTGTCAATGAAGTACAGTAAGCTTTTGTTTATAACCTAATACGTTTCAACATGACTTCGTGGCGTCGCAACAATGACAGATCTGACAAGCGAGTGTTCCATTTGCGAAATCGTTCTTGGCAATGCGAAAGTGACGCTAACCTCGCAACATCACCAGAGATCGTTGGATACTTCAGTATTGATGGGAATCGAACGTATTTACCGAATTCTTCAAACTTGTCCTATTACAAACCACCGGAAACGGAAAATGTACGTTTCGATTTGAATCGCGGCATAGATAAAGTACGTAGAAAACCTCCGTCTGCCGATGATGAGAAAATCGCTAATTTGTTAAAATGGATTAAATTGAATTATGACGGAATACGGGCTCCTGCGGACGCTAAAAGATGGTACGATTCATAAACGTACCGAGTTACCCATCAGTTTCTAGTTTTCGTAAATTGAATTGTTCCATCAATATTGTTTCAGGATAAGACCCGATTTTGTTTGTTTCCGGGGTCTCCTGACTTTGCTACTGTGTACTTTATACTCTCCGAGAGAACCCTGGATCATTTGTGCAGCTAAATGGAAAGGCACCATTTATTTGTGCGCCTTTAAAACTGCGGAGGAAAAGCGTCGCAATGCAAATATCTCCAAAGAAAACCTAAAGTTCATGTCATGGGGATTCAAATTTGAGATGTATATGCTCGCAGGTGCATTGCATTTTTCAAGTTCCGATTCAACATTCTTATCATTGCTTCCAACTGTTTCTAATAACTTTGCAGAGGCACCTAACAAGCCGCCGGACCCATCGAAACCAGTAGTGGAGGGTGAGGAATTCTGCTGTATGTTCCAGCGTAGAATAGGCGACCACTTGATTTTATATGGTGCCGAAATGGATGGTGCAACGTCGGAAAAGAAACTGGAAGATCCGTTACCTCTGGGAGATTTGCGATTCGTCGAGCTAAAAACAAGCAGGCAACTCGAACATATCGGGCAGGATAGAAATTTCAGAAAATTCAAGCTTCTGAAGTGGTGGTCCCAGAGTTACCTTGTCGGTGTGGAGAATATACTTTGCGGGTTCAGAGACGACGACGGGATTGTTCACACTCTTACGAATTACAGTCTGCCCAGTATAACTGATCGATGCAAGGTATTTCCTCATTTTACTTACCAAACATTTGCTGGTTCACAAATTATGATAATGATTTAAAAAAAACACTTCAATTTCATTTCTATTTGCATTTGCCATCGTAAAAAAGTATAGAAAAATTTGAAGCGTGCAAATTAAAAGTACTATGATTTTTAATTGTGCCTTACTTGAATTTAGGATTATTGGGACCCAACTGCGTGTATCAACTTCTGCCAAGCTTTTTTGACTCACGTTTCTGAGACAGTTGTCAACGAGTGCGACAAAACGATTTACAAATTCGAGAGAATACCTTTCGAGAATATTGTTACCACGGAAGTGTCACCTATGGGCGAATTCGCTTTTATGGAATCCTCGTACCTCAACGGAATGGAGTTATAAGGAATTTACAGGTGAATCGAAACGATCTTTAAGCTATATTACTCTCTTGCAGTCCGAACTGGACATGCAATTTTTGGAAAATAGTAATTGATGCGGGAATGTATTTTAAATTGCGAAATTGCTGATAAAGTGCGGTTGTCCACTGTACATGAATATTCTTTACGTCTGCTCTCAACTCGATTCGTAGGTCGTATTTACACCGACTGGATAACAAACAGCAACAATCCTAGGAGTTATGCGAATTTCCCTGCATTTTTAAAATGTCCATTATTTCTGGGTCGTTTGTGATTGCATGTTGAATCAATTAGAATTTTAGCGCGATTGTTCTTGAAAATTAAGTAGAAAATGGTCGGTAAGTTACCGACTGAACTACCGGTGAACGTCCCGACTTAAATTTTTCGATCATAGGTTTTTTATAATCCTTTTGGTATCGATTTTAATTGATTGGGATAACAATTAAAACGTTTATAAAATTATGAGACAGTTCAAAAACGAAATTTAACGACTTCCGGTAAAGTAGGAACACGACGGTAGCTGTTTTCGCAAAGCGCCACATTTTGATCCTAGCGGCATCTCCCAGGTGGCGTTAAACGTGAGACGCCATTTTGATAATTTCAAACAGTTTGTAACCGTCGCGCGTTAAATTCGTTATCCGTTACGAGAAAAAACTTCTGAACTATCGCGATACGATTATTGAAGACGTTTAAAAGTTTCTACGTAATAAAAAAAAAGTCGTTTAATAACCAAAAATGGTGAATACGATGGTGATGAGTCCAGAAGAGTACAAATCGAAGGTGAATTTTTCGATTTCGTACGGCCGTCACGAGACGCCATTCGGCGAGTGTCTCGTCGGAATAACCGGCCCGGAAAATGCCGTCTGTTTTCTCTGGTTCGTCGATGACAACATCGACGAGTGCATGAAAATGTTCCGTAAGGAATGGCCCCAAGCGAAGCTCATCGAGGCCCAAACGGAAACCGAAGAAATAACTAAACGAATATTTTCCCACGACCACGAGAATCTTACCGTCCTACTGCGCGGAACCGAATTCCAAACGAAAGTATGGCAAGCCTTAATGAAGATTCCTAAAGGTGAGATCCATACTTATTCGCAAGTCGCAGAAGACATCGGTCATCCCAAAGGTATCAGAGCAGCCGGAACTGCAATGAAATCCAACAGGATTGGGTACCTCGTTCCTTGCCATCGCGTCATGTCCAAAGCCGGCGTTAACAAGTATCGCTGGGGACCTCAAAGGAGAGAAAATATTTTGGAATTCGAAAGGCAAAACGAGTAAAAGGAAAAAGTACGCTAATTCAAAGATTTCAGTATTCGAATAGTTTGATCGTTCTTAGAATCAGAGTATAGTTTACCGGTCTTTTTGGTTTTCCTAAATTCGTGCCGGATGCGCATTGGTAGTAGCTTTAATGGAGTTTTCAAAAACTTTACTTTGAGTTTTTAGTACAACTATAAACTAGCCACAGAGAGGAGATGAACTATCTAATTGTAGGTGGCAACCATGTTCAATGCATCATCGAACGATCTCGTTCTTTTTCCTATTGGCATTCTTCGGAGTGCTTTTGTATTTTGCTATAAATGAATTTCCTTATTAAAAATGTATTTCTTACTTAAAAATCAGTGAACTTTTAACAGCTAATTTAAAACCATAGGAAATTTTTAAGCTTTTCTTTAGGGGTATGAAGAAACTCTTTTGATAATTCAGGCGCAGATCCACGCCAATATTTTATTCACCGTAGCATTTGGTATCCAACATTCGGATGGAAAAATAAATGCACCTGACAAGCCCCTCGCGATCATCCCGTTGTGTGTCCGAACAGAAATTGCGGGGGGCTTTCACAATATGTTTATCTACAGTATAGGTTGTATACAAAGTAACAAGTTTACATGTATTTACACACAGATTGGCGGCGAGGAAACAGCGATGAGAAAATCGAGTTGGCGCCTTCAGATTTTGGATCGGCTAGAACCTCGTTCGATCCGCTAACGCTTGGTACACGGGCCGGCAATTTTTTGGGCACTCGTGCGGATCGATATCACTGCGTTCTCTCGACTGGCCATTCTTAAGCTCTGTACATTCTTCTACTCCCAGATATCATGCAAAAGATACCTCCGATAGCCCGCACTCCGGCGGGGAATGAGAAATTAAAATAAAAGGAAAACAGTACGTATGGAAACGTCCCTGAATTATCTCCTTTGGGTACGACACCGGACGAACATTTAGACACATAAATACGTAAAAAGATACAGAAACAATCAACGCATCGATCTATCAGAGGAATACACGAAAAACACAAAATACGTACACGATAATTACGACGTGAAAATAAGAGTTCTTATCTTACAAGAGATACGTGAAGATCTTGCTTGCGACGTTGAATCTTATCCCTGTGACGCAACGAAACATTTTTTTTAAATTCCTCGACTTTTTTAATACAGAATCAAAAAATCGGCAGATCGAGCAAAACGAAAACCGAATCGAATTTTAACTTGAATTTTTATGAAAACGAGGAAATTAAGATTGAGATTTTCGTTGCATCGCAGCGATGGGAACATCAACGCCAGGTTCGATGGAAAAATACTTTTCTTTTTCCGATCGTACATTGGTTTTTTCTGTTTCTCATCCAGCAGTTCGTAGTTGAAAAATATTATTACTATGGGATCTTATCGTATTGCTATTTAAAATAAATATTAATGACTTGTGACTTGTATTTAAAAAAAACAAAGACAAGCAGCTTTCCGTTACGCAGTGATGGGAAAAAAGCTTGTCTCTTCGTAATTCTTGCGACTCCAATTTCACTTTCGGCAGTAGTTACTAAAAAATCGTCAATAATTACGAAAAAAGAAATAATCAAATTTTTCATCGTTCTTTGCTTTTTTCATTGTAGATTGTGAGTGCCATCGTAAAAATTGCTCAAAAAATGTAATTTCCGTGCAAGTGAAGTTCATCGCTGCATTACTCTGACTGGAATTTCTTCAGTGATTGTCTAGAATACAGAATGGTCGCAGTCTTTCAGATTAATTTCAGAAGGTTCGGGCGTTTGCAGATAAAAAATAGAGCGGTAGTATCTCTTTTTAGATTGAAATCCACCATTATCGGGAATTCTTGAAAATTGAAATAGCTTCCCCCCTTGAATATCTCAAGGTTAAATTTTTCTCTGCTCTCAAATAAAATTCAGCATCCTCGAATATTAATCGACAATTATCAGGCACTCTCATTGTCACAATGGTGAGTTCCCAGTACACATAAATATATTGTTTTTTCATCATTGCACGAAAATAATTAATCTCGATTTTGAAATTCGAAAAATAAAAGTTCAATGATCATTTCTTTCATGATTGTTGCATCATCCACCGCGTTTACAAAACCAAACTAAAATAATTCTTCATTGAGGTTCTTTTCGTCAATTAGGCGACGGTAAATTCTATTTTCTTTTTTTGCGTTTTTAAGCTTTTTCCTTTCATGGAAGATCGGTGTACGGAATATAATTATATATCGTATAAGATATAATAATAATAATAATAATAAATGTGTTTCTACAATTTCTACAATGCCACTTCGTCAAGCACGCTTCGCGAGTAAATATATTGATCGATCGTCGATTATATAAAAATATAAATACGTTGTCACCTCGCGTTCTCCGATTAATCTTCGAAAGCTTCTTATTGGGTTGTTAATTTTTGTTCTTCGATTTCTTCATCAGACGAGGTTGCGTCGAATGAATATCTGGATTGAGGCAGCGGCTATTGCGAGGGTTAGGAAAATTTCGTTCGATCGTGGCGTTCTTCGAGACGACGATGACGATTGATTCGGCGGTGTCTTTTTCGTTCCAGCTGGAAAATAATTGAGATTGGTTTTGATGGATTCCTAATTGATTGGGAGTGATTATTCAGCGGTTGTTAATTACCTCCTGGTCTTGGTCGCGGAGTAGACGTTATTCGCATTATTGGATCGTGGGGAATCGGTTTTATCGGCGTCGGAGCAGGGCTCGGTGAATTCCCGTAGCATTGCCCTGTAAATCGATCAAATCGAAAATAATTTTCTCTGATTTTGTTGATTTCTTTTTTTTTTGTTATATGTTTTAATCGTCTTCGGCAAGTGTTTGGGAAATTTTACGATAAAGATTTCTTTACTTTTGCTCATGTTGAACCATATTTATTTTATTTTTGTAATATATATAAATGAATATCTCATATAAATTATAACATATTTACCTTTTTTGTAGAGCCGCATCCCTTCCTTCTGGGGATCGATGTTACGAAGACAGTGGTCACCCGCCTCCTTGATGTAAATCTCCTCGTCGTTGACTATCAAACCAACGAAACACTCGTTCGTCCCTGTGTCGTTCCTCATTGTGTACGTGTACATAACCCCGTTCTCTTCCCACTGACCCAGACACAAGTAAGTCCGTTCTGCAATTAAAGTTACACCATTTTTATTAGTCTCACCCTTCGTGATTTCATTCGTTCAAACATTGGGACTTTGAAGCTTGCATCACTCGAATAAAATGAAATCTTTTCTTTTTTTTTTTGTTTTCGTGGTTTGTTCAAAATCATATTTCGAAAACTGGTCGCGAGATGTTGCCTTTTTTGTTATAAAAAGTCAATTTCAATGTTTTTTTTTCAAATGCCAATATCAATTTTGTAAATTAAAAGTTGAATTTTTTATTTAATTTCTTTTTTTTTTTCATTCAAAAGTCAATTCCAATGATTCAAATAAAAAATCAATTTTAATTTTTTTATCGAAACTCAATTTGACTTTATTATTAAAATCAAATTTTTCTTTTCATTGTAAATCATTATTTCTTTGAATCAGAAATGAATTTGAATTTTTTTTTAATAAAAAGTCAAAAAATGAATTACCTTCGTATAACTCGCCAGACTCGCAGTCCGTCACTTTGTAATACATGATTTCACGAGTGTTGCAATTGCTGCTCAATTCCGCGCATGTACCGGTCAAATCGGTTATCCTCCCCATATATTTTCCGGTTATTGGACAGGGCGATTCGACCAATCTTTCGAGACCTGTATTACGTTGAATGATAATTGAACTTTTGTTTCGAATTGTCATTAACCTCGTCGAGCGATTTTTTTTGATTGACTTGTTGACTTATCACTCACGGGCTTGCGTCATCCAGTCCGATTTGTCCAAATTCTGGTCGTCGCACAAATCCGTTTGGTAAACTGGACTGGACACGGTGCCTGAAATAATTGAAAATCATTATATCGAAGAACAATTATTTATAGGATTTGACAGATCGTTTATATTTACCGATTTTAAATTCCAAAACGTTTTCGCTCCTCTGCCTCATCATGAGACACACGTATGCTTCTTGTTCACTGAGACAAAAATTTAGGAACGGTTGCAGTCAAATTTTGATGAAATATTGATCGATACAAAAAATTAAATAAAACGAAAAAACGTTGGCGAAAAATAATTGTTTAAAAAAATATAAATCCCGTGGCAAACAAAAAATAAACTATGAAGAATGATAATGACAAAATTAACGTTACAATAGTTATTAAAAAATAAATTATTGAAAGCAAAAAAAATAAATTATCAAAAAGCAAATGATGGAATAATTATTCGAAATTAAATTATAGAGCGATCATTAAAAAATGTTTTATGGATTAAATATTACAAATAAATTGTAGAATAATCATCAAAAAAATTAGATTTTTGTTTTTTTATGCTTTGCCTTTTGTTTAGAAACGTTGAAAAAAATATACAAAAACGTGGCAAGGGCAAAAATAAATGATGGAGAATCAAGACACAAGCAAAATTAATAAAATAACAATTGCTCACCAATGATCCTTCGAGTAGACGACGAACCGTCCCGTCTCGTCGTTCGAGTCGACAGTGACGAATGTATAGCTGTGATATCCATTGAGATCGTTGAACGTCATTGTCCCATTTACGATAAGAGATTCCTCCCATTCTCCCTGAGCCCACTTAGGGTAGCTAAAAATTTAGGCTGCTTTAACGTTCGATCATGCAAGTCTCGAGAAAAAAAGCTATTTCGTATCTTTGAAAAATACAAAAATCATTCGTTTAATATTTAGCTAGGAAAAGCGAGTTAAAAATTCGTTCACTCACGATGCAACATGGGCTTTCACATAATTGGGAGTTCTCTTTTGATTGGTCGCTTTGCTGAGTATGAGAGTCTCGTATCCGCTCGTTGAATTTTCAAGGTTTTGGGTACAACTAGAATCGCTGCTGAATGACAGATACGTTTTACCCTTTATGTTGTCCGAGTGGTAAAGCTGTTAAAAAAAAAATTTACATTTTTTTAACCTATGAATTTAAAAAATAAATATAAAAAATAAAAATACAAAATAAAATTCAGTAAAATTTAATAAAAAAACAAAAACTCAATAACAAAAATGGACGTTTCGATTTACCGAGGGCAGTAACAATCACCCCTTTGATCTTAAACAGTTAATCAACTTTTATTAACTATTTTGAGGGCAGACGATAATGAAACTTACGCCACATCGATATTGGGGTCTGCGTTCGCCTCCTACTCGCGTATCGAGAAGGGCGATGTACCTCGAGCCGTCGGGTCCTCCGGGCCAAGTTCCGAGGCAGTTAAACGTGATATCTTTCGAAAAAAGCAAAATATACCGGAATAACGTTGTGTTCTTCCTGGGTCGTCGATACATAAAATGGGCTAGAAATTACACACACACACACACATTTGTATATATGTATATATATATATATATGTGTACATAAATATAATTATACAGAGTGTTGCTGGACGGGATGTCATCCGTGGGGGTTTGGGGGTGAAATTCCATTATGTAATAAAAATGAATAATGAAAATAAATCGCCAAATGTAAGCAGAAAACTCGAAATAATGATTATATTTAGATTTTTAGTGTCATATCGCAGGTCCATGACGATGTATCTTTATACATTGAAGACAAATCCGCCATTTAATTCCCCGTGAACGCGCCGTTTCTAGTGATAAATGTCAAAAAAATATGTTAGACAAGTTTTCTCCATTTTCCCAGTCTAATATTGCACTTTCGGCGAAAACTCCGGCATATTCGTAATCAGCGGGAAATTTCCGATGAAACAGACCCTTTTAAAAGTTCAAAAACGGAAAAAAATTTTTTTCGACCTCCCAGGCC
>JAPYZI010003365.1:0-40483 GCA_030523105.1 Ophioninae sp. A BG-2022a | reverse complement strand
AATTCCACATAAATATCATTTATTGAATTCAATTACGAAAATGTTGCTACATTTTTCTGTGGATAAATAATTCTATTCATAAATTCAATTTCGATAAATTATAATAATAAATTCAATAGCAAATATGTTTCTACCAACTTTTTGTTGGTAATTAAAATTCTATTTCTTTATTAAAAATTGCTGCATATAAAAATGTTTGATATTAAAAAACTCTCAGGTTTATCTTGTACAGAAAAATAACGAAATTCCACATAAATATCATTTATTGAATTCAATTACGAAAATGTTGCTACATTTTTCTGTGGATAAATAATTCTATTCATAAATTCAATTTCGATAAATAATAATAATAAATTCAATAGCAAAAATGTTTCTACCAACTTATTGTTGGTAATTAAAATTCTATTTCGTACTAAAAATTGCTGCAGATAAAAATGTTTGAATAGCATGAAGAATAAAAATGGTTTTTTAGTTTGGGAACGTACGGCCTGAAATGAACCCAATAAGTCATCTCTAGGTTGCTAGCCTCGGCATATGACGCCAAAAAGCTTTCCCCAATTCCGAGCGCTGCCACTTCACGTTCATTCTAGAACGTACTATCGGCTCCCCGTCACGTGTCGTCTATGCGAGAATGGCACTACGGTGAAAATATTTCCGAAACGTTTCACGCGTCTCGGCGCCACAACGTCAGGGGCATCGGGGTAAAAGGAACCGCGGGGGAAAGGGGGAAAATGGGCAAAAGGGAGCATCTGTTCCGTGTAGGTATTCGCGAAAACGAAAATAGGCTTTGACGCGGTGCCAACATTTGCCATGCCGGCTGAGAGAGCGATATAAGTGCGTCAACGCGTGTACCCTTATACTTATTTATAAACCTTCATTTGTTCGAATATTGCGAGATGGTAAATAAACGCTGCGAATAAATTAGGCTCGTTACGTATCGTTGAATCATTTTTTTTTAATACAGGTGGACGAAAATATTATATGCTAGTTATTATCGTTTATTATTAATTACTCTTATCCTCGTTATTTTGCATACTTTTCTTTATCGTTATTTTTTATTTTATTGTTTGGGTTTGTTTGGGTTTTATTTATTATCATTATTATTTCCAAAATAATAATTGATTTTTTAATCGTATTGTGATATATATTGTATCATAATATTACGATAATATTATATTTATTATAAAATAACAAAAATAATAATTTTCATCCCGAAATAATAATAATAATAATTACTATTATTACTGTATTTTACTCCGCCAAATTGTAGTAAAAAAATCATTAAAAAATATTATCTACCGCGATCGATTTTTCTAAAAAACTAATGAAAAAAAATCTACCTAACATGGTGACCGTACCAACGATATTTTCACATTGAATTTTTATTTTATTCCATTTCGCTAACTCTTCACTAATAAGCAAGCCAACGACAATATATATATATATTTTTTTTTTCGAACACGCGCAACTCCTTGTTTCCTTGTTTTTCCTGTAACGGAGGAGGATTTCGACGAAGGGTAATAAATAAAGCGTCAAATATCATTCGATGCGGAATCTTTCGTGCACCCGTCGCCCCCCCCCCCCCCCCCCGCCATATATAGCGAGGAATAGTACTACGTTACTCTTCCTCTCCCTTTTCACCTCGGAATATTTTTCGTTCACCATGTGTGCGTGTATCGCTTGCCTGAGTGGGAATAACTCAGCGGGTTCGGAGCTCTCCTATAAAATCTCTCGCGTGCGCGACTTCGTACGTATTATAAATATATGAGAGTACACTCGGGTGGATGTACAGCGTTAAACCTACGTCTCGATCGTATACGCGATCGTGTACGGTCTACACGCGATTGGTAAGTAGCGATCCTGGTAATAACGATCCTGTGATGGCCAGTCGCATAAATATTCCAAAGAGAGGGGGGGGGGGGTCGAAAGAAAGTGGGAGAGAAAGAGAGAAGTAGAGAGAGAGGGAGAGAGAAATGATGATGATGATAAATTATATTGCTATTTTATTTAGCAATGTTTTCTAATAAAAAATCATAGAATGATATTATTATCGATTTTTTATTATAAATGATTTGTTAATGGAATAATGAATTACATATTTATTTATTTATTATTTATATAATATATATATATATCAATTATTAGTAGCTTAGTAAAATATCAATGCATATTAGTAATATTTATCTACGTTATTATCATTCTCATTTAACTTTTTTTTTTCGTTATAATTCTGTTATAATATTTTTAATTTTTAATATCCCTAGAAGAATATTTATATTTTTCGACAGTTGTAGTATAATTAATTAGTCTCATTTTTATAATAATATATCGGGATTCATAATGATTATTATCTTCGTGGTATTATTTTTTATATTTCGTATATTTGAAATAATAGAATGCTCGAGTCAAAAAACTTTCGGGCAACATGAGCAAAAATAATTGTCACCAAATAAAACGTAATAATTTCATGAAATAATAAGTGAATAATGAAAAAAAATACAGGAAAATGCAATATAAACAAAAAAAGCCAAAATGTAAAAAAATGTTTAGTCTTATTAACTAGCTTGACTAACGATGGACAACAGAACTTGAAATGCCCTAAAAAAAATAAACCTAGAAATAAACTTAAAAATAAATTGAAAACTAACAACAATATTGATGGCATAAATGGAATAATGTAAGAGAACCCAGAAAAAAGGAAAAAAAAGAGAGATCCCCTCTTATTTTACAATTATCCATAATAATTATTTCCTTATTTTATAATTATTTCAATTACTTTATTTCAATCGAATAAAACTACTTTTCATATATAAATTTTATTTATAAACAGCATACAATTATTAAAATATTTTATATAAAATATATCTTAATTTTATTCACAAAGATTTATTGACGAATGTTATTTTTAACTTTTATTCAAAGGATTTGAAGGACTGTCCATTTTCAAGTTCGTAAATTCGAAATACTATTCGGTTTTCAATATTTCGCTGATTTTCTAATGTTAAATTAAAACCATATTTACCACGTAAAGTTTTACATTTGATAACAAAATTTACTACATTTTTTAATATTTCAAATTTCTGTCGTTTTTTCATTGTTTGTTTTATCGATTCGAATAATTATTATTGTTTTCTTAAATTCAAGCGATTCCTTTATTTATAATATATTTGCACTTTCAAAATTTGTATTAATTTCCCACGTTTCGGTAATTCGTATTTTTAATTTTTAACTTCTCGAGGCATAGCTATATCATATATTTTCAAAGTCGACAAAAATATACGAAATCGAAGTGTCATGGAAATTTATCGGTGTCTTCTCCACGGACCAAAAAGTATATACGTATAGAATATACGTATGACAAACGGATGTACACACGCGGGCTACATTTTTCATTTGCACATGGCTCGTGGACCGCGAGACGTTAAAACATCGCGAACGTTTTACCTACCTCATACATAGATTCATGCTCGTGTTCGAAACGCGTGCTGTGACGTTGGTACAGAGTTCAGTGTTGGACGAGATAATGCACAAGTTCCATGGTCATATCGCAATGAGAATTTCATTATTTACCTGCAAATATATGTACGCGAATAACGTCAGGGTTGCATGCTTGTAAACGTAAAATATGGCAACAATACGCGTATGAGGAATATTTTCGTGTGGATTTTCACGGAGCTGAATAATTGACTGAATAATTCACGAGCCCCAACTAATTGCGAATATCACGTGGGATCGTCGACGGCTGTTGGTAACCCAATCTGGTAAATTTATTTTCTCTTTTTGTTAATAATATATTTTCACTTATAATTGTATATTATTATGCGCATGATAATAAAAGTAATGATAATTGAAATCATTTCAAAAGAATATTTTTCTTTCAAATATATTTTATTATATAATTATTAATATTGTAGTGATCGATTATAATATCCTATTAATAAATACTATCGATACGAATACAAGTATTGTTAAATAATAAAGAAATAAAAGCATTAATCGAATCGTCGAGAATCTATAATTTTATAAATATTCATAAATTATGGAATAAAATAGACGAAATATTAGAAATAATACAATGGAGACAATTATCATGAAGAATCCTGATATGTTATTATAACAATGGGACTAATTAATTATAGTATAACTGTCGGAATATATTAATATTTTTCTGGGGATATTCAAAGTAAAAAATATTATAAGAGAAGTTTAACGAAAAAAATAACGTTAAATGAGAATGATAATAACGTAGATAAATATTACTAATGTACATTGATATTTTACTGAAATACTAATAATTGTTATATTATATAAATAATAATTAAATAAATATGTAATTCATTATTCCATTATCGAATAATTTTAACCAAAAATTCGATAACCATACTATTCTATGATTTTTTATTAAAAAACATTACTATATAAAATAGCAATACAATATTGCAATGAAAAAATTAATAAATTAATAAAATTACTAATAAAAAAATAAATTTACTATTAAAATAATGACGAATTCAATAAATGAAATCTGGGATTGTTAGACGAAAAAGAGGAAAAGTTTCGAAAATACAAGAAAAATCGAAGTCATCTCGAAAGCACCTCAAACATGTATCCCAATTACACGAGGGTGCAAAGCACCCCCCGTCATCCGAGGAATCCTCCCCTCGAGTCTCGCCCGATTTTACGTCTTGTTTCTTCCGCGAATTTGTTCGTACGCGTGTACCAATAATTTGGTACATAGAGCCATTGGGTACATATTTGGTGCGTGTCAATGTGTGGAACGTGTGATAGAACGGGCGGGCCTTTTGTGCACCGATGAGTAAATAGGTTCTCGCGGTGAGCCAGATGCATCGGTGCATCTCGTAAGAGAGGGGTAGTCCGCATTACGTGATCAAGGCACGTGCACCCCTGGCTGGGGTCACGTGACTCGAACACGGTACACAATTCCTCGGTCCCTACAAACTTGATATATATATATATATATATATGTGCGTTTAACGATCCTACGAACTAGATTTTATCCACGTATTGTTTTCAGCGAGGAACATAAAGCACGATAACGATCTTCGTGTATGCATAATTTAAAAAAAATGTTTTTATTTTACGACGTACATAACGGGTCTCGTTGATTGTCCCTGAGGGCCCGATGATGTCTTTTTGATTTCCTCATTCGACATGAGTATGCATTTATTTGTGCATACTCGGGTATGCATCGATACGGAATTTAGAAACGTACTGTGCGATTGTGTTCTGCTATGTATAGTATTCCGTGGTCTGGGCTCCACGCGAATACTAGTTTTTGCACTTGTGCATACTTCGGTATGCACGTGACATATTAATGATGAATAATTAGGAATGCATTAGTATGTATTTGCGTTTTACAAGGTGAGGTATGTATAGATGTTTACATTGTGGCAAGTATTTACGTGTGTATGCATATTTTAATCATTAGTATGCATATTTATAAATATATTACGTATATTTGGTTTCTAAGATGAATTGGAATACGTGAGAGCATTTTAGAAGACGTTCGTATACATATTTATATTTGACGGTACGTTAGTATGCATATGCATCCGTAGTACTTATTCTGTTTAGAGTATGCATACAGTATGCATTTACCAAACCATGTGATTGCGTAGGCGTGTGTTTGTGGTATTCCGTGCTCTTACCTGCATACGAAGAATAGTTTTTGCACTCGTGCATACTTTAGTAAGCGCGTGCATATTTTAGGAATGCATTAATGTGAATTTGCATTTTACGGGGTGAGGTATGTATGAATGTTTATACGGTGGGAGGCATTGATGCGTGTATGCATCTTTTCTGATGCATTGATTTTGAAAGTATGCACATGCATCGGTATATCATGCACATGTGTATTCTAGACTTAATTAAGGTGCGTGTATGTGTTTTATGATGCATTAGTATTCACTCATATATTTCACGATGCATTAATATGCATATGCATATTTTGGGACGCGTTAATATTCGTATGCATATTATGGGAGTCATGATTGTGCGCATAATCGATATTTAAAAAATGTACACATCTGTGTTGCACGAAGACGGATGTGCATACTTTAGAATGCATAAGTATGCATACAGACATCTTAGAATTTTTCAACGTCCAGATGAATACTTTCGAAATCTTTAGGTATGAATTTGCATATTTTTGATCGCTTTGGAATGACGTATTCATAATTTGCATGCATAAGTATGCATGAGTCTTATGTACGAGGTTTTATACTTGAACACTGTATAGCAAAGCTTCACAAGCGGCGAGGGCTTGGCTTACCGAGAAACGATGAAAAAAATGTTCTTTCTCTTTTTCGCTTTTTGCCTGCGGACAACCAACTGCTGAGCTGCTTTTCTACGTATTATTAGCGCGCTCATTGCTCCCCAGAAAGACTCCTCCTTTTTTAATATTTTTTTTTCCTCTCTTCCTTCCAGCGATATTCATCATAAGCCAGGAAGTTGTGGCGATTACTAGTAAACACACACAGAAAAAAATTGTTCGTGTTATTCAATTTCGTACTTCTCGTGCAAGGAAAATTATTTCGCTTATTCGATTTTCAGTTCTATTAGGAAATAATCTTTATTTTATAATTAAACTAAAAGAAAAATTATGAATGTTTTCCTTTGTTTATAAAAATTAAAAAAATGTTATTTGATTTTTTTTTGTATAGGAGAAAAGTAATTTTTGTTATGTGATTTATTCCTCCAACCAAATAAATACGATTTTTGCAATTCTAATTATTAATTCCGACAAAGAAAAAAATCTGTTTATCGAAATTTTTATGTTATAATAAAAATGTATTTTTTCTTTAACTTTATGTCCGACGCTGTGCTGTTTTATTGCCTAGGGGAAGCATGATTTTTGTATTCGATTTCCCCTTCAAATGAACAATTAGTTTTGCAGTTCCCGATTTTAATCGATCTAAAAAAAACCTTTTTGACTGCATTTTTTATTCAGAAGTGTAACTCCTCTCAGAATCGAGCCGATTTTTTGGTGTTTGTTTAGGCTTGTTTGTTTGGTTTCCCGTCTTTTAGCGGGACTTGCACTTCCGAATATTTTCCGAATTTTTTATTTCATTAAAAAATACATCTTTTTTGAAAAAAAAACATTCTGCGTGCGTCTTTGTGTTGGTGGAGTTTTAGTCGAGGATGGAAAAATATTCTTCACGGAATATAATGCGCGAGCAAAGCCCGAAGAAATGAAAGGTCGAATCGTGTTAAGGGGGGCGAACATCATGATGCGTACCCCCAAGTGATTCGGAGTTTTCCTGCGTTATTAAAGAACGACGAGGGTCAGAGTTCGAACGGCCAAGAAAGGGACGAATGGAGAACCAGATAGAGGAACAGCGAAGGAAGCGGAGGAAAAGGGGGGGGGGGTGGAAGCGGCGAGAACAAAGAACTCTAAATGAAACCAAGAAGCAAAAAGGAGAATTTGAGCGTGAAATATTTTTAAGCGTACCGGGAGTAAAGGCGCATGTTGCGAGGGAATGAGAGAAAGAGCGATCCACCTATAGGTAAACAACCTGTGGAACGGCGCACTCGCGCCATGTTTTTTTTCATTATTTTTTTTTTATTTTTTCATCCGCTCCGCGACAAGAGCCCTTTGTGCCTCCACTCAAGTAGAAGGGCAATTGCAGGCTCACCCGACGTTGCGGGCGCGTGAGAAAAGTTTTTTTTTTTTCTTTCAATTTCGAGAGCTTCGCTAAAAGCTCACGGGTACATCAAGGACGTTTCAACACACGGTGACCCGGTGGAGACCAATTTTCAGGGCTTTAAGTATCGTTCTAATCGAAATTGATTTCATAGACGTTCAATTTTCAATTTCTTATGAAAAATGGTTTATCGTATTCAGATTCGTTGATCTTGAAAGAATTTACAAATATTCAAAATCACTTTTCTCGTAGATTATACGATTTTTTCGAAAAGTATGAGTACCAGGTCTTGTAGAATTTATAGATGCAGAGACTGATCCTTTCGTTTCGCGTTAAAAATTATTAATCTTCGAGAAAATTGATTTCGAAAATTTCTGCTGCGTCGGTCGTACTCGTACGTTACCTGATCTAACTTTATTTAAAACGACACGGAAGGAAGCTGGGTGGTAAAACGTTCTTCAATTAAGCGCGGATGATAAAACGGAACCAAGTGAGAGAAGATGAGCTCAGCAATGACTTATTTTCAAATTTTCGGTCAGAAAGCTCAAGAACTTATTTTAAAAATTTCATTCTACTCACATTCATAGATCATCGAACAAATGACTAATCTTCGAAAATGATTTTCTAATAAATGGTAAGATTTTGGAAAAAAAAAAAATACGTGTACCAGGGCCTGTAGAATCTCGATGATTTAATTTTCCATTATTAATTATTCATCTTCGAGAAAAGTGGTTTCGAAAATTTCTGCTGTCTCTCTCGCGTTCGTTTGTCGAGTGGTATAACTTTATTTAAATTGAAAGGAAGCAAAGCTGTGTGTTGGGACACATTCATTACTCCCATTACACACAGTACTTGCATTCCTAGATCACCGAAAAAAATCACTAATTTTCGAAAACGATTTTCTGATAAATGGTAAGATTTTGAAAAAAAAAAAAAAAAAAAATACGTGTACCAGGGCCTGTAGAATTCATACTCGATGATTTAATTTTCCATTATTAATTATTCATCTTCGAGAAAAGTGGTTTCGAAAATTTCTGCTGTCTCTCTCGCGTTCGTTTGTCGAGTGGTATATCTTTATTTAAATTGAAACGAGGCAAAGCTGCATGTTCGGAAGTTTCTCAATGAAGCGAGAAACGAAGAAGTAAAATGAGATAAGATGAGTACAGCGGTGACTTATTCTCACATTTTAGGTTAGATAGACCACAAACTTGGTGTAGATAATTTTAGTGGAGCGAGGGGATGGGGAAGCCATGGGTATTTATACTTGGGTTTTCAGCCCTCCCTTTTTGCTGCTCTTTCCCCATTTTTTTTTTCGTTCTTCCTCTTTTCGACTTCCATTTTGTCCATTTGTCTCTCTCGTACATTCAGCTCTCTCAGCAGGGAAAACACGTGCACCCGTCTCGAAAGCTCGTACATCATCGGCCTTTCTAAATTTAGAGGGCCAAGATCCCTCTGCGCTACCGGTCCTCTTTTCACTCCCTTTTGGCCCAATCCCTTCTGGCCCCTCCCTTCCTTTCAGGGAGTGTCAACTCTCGGTCTGTCACGTGTTTCGTGATGGGTAGCTTTTTGGGCAGCCGGTTGCGTCTCGTCGTTCACGTCCCTTCGAGTTTTACCTTCCTCTGGTTGGAAAAGCTCTCTCGGTTGGCTATCTACCCGAAAGGATTCTTCTTTCTCCCCTTAAGGATTTTTATTCGTCAGGTTCTGACACCTGAGTAGGAAATTCACTGTTTTTTTGCAGCTGGCCAAATATAAATGGGTTTCTGAATTGGTGATTATACAATTTCGTGTTGGATTTAAAAGCCTATTCCGTCGTTATTGGTTTCGTCAAAGTTCGCTCTCTAAAACGCCGTTTAGCACATAAAGTTTCGTTGATTTTTCGATTTTTTACAGAATTTTAAAAACGTACCATCGATTTCTGCCAACATTGGGATTCACTTATTTTTTAATCATTTTTAGAATTATAGTTTCACGGAAACGATTGAAGATAGCAACATAAAACGAACACCCTCCTCCAAGTCTATCAAAAACCTTTCCAAAAACACCTTATTAAATCTCTATCGCTCAAGTAGAACCGAAACTACAGCAATTAGAAATTTTGTTATTTCAGCGATTGCAGCATAGTGGCCCCAATCGAAGAAATACTTTTGTCGACTTTTAGAACATTCTGAGGACCGTTATAACGAGAAATATTCTTCAAAGCTTATCATTAGGTATGTCAGTTCAATCCGTGAAAACGTATTCTTCAATTTTTTTGTTGACAGTTGTTAATTGAAATTCAAGTCTTCGGAGTGAAAATCGTGCAGAACTATATCTTGAAAAATGCCATTTTGATTTCCATTTTGATGGTTCCACGTTTCCTTTCGAATTCGCGTGATCCTCGTGAAATCGTTTTCCAATCAAACGGTCAGCCGAGATGAAAAATTGTGATGAACCTATGATTCCTCTCTTTGTCCGATTCCATGGAATACTCGCTCCCTCTTTGATCCATTCTCCGATGAATCGAAAAGTGAGAGAGGGAGAGGGAATGGGAGAAACGTATTGACAAGAGCTGAAAATTAATTTACGCTCGGACAGTTCGGAAAAATTTAAACCCTGACAGAATGAAAGGAGACAATGACGAGACCGAGAGGAAGACAAAAAGGCTTTGTCCGGTATGAGGGAGGGGTAGAGGAAAGAGGATTGTCAATTACATACAAACGCACCTGTTCTCATTCCGTTTCTATTCACGTGTGCAGCTTCGAAGTTGAAGCGACATCATCAACTGCAAGCCATCGACGAGACGAAGAATCGTTACGCTTTTGATTAATGTTCGAATGATCGCTAGTCCCTCCGTGCACCAATCAATAGCCAGCCCCATCACCGTCTTTCCATTCTTCTCTTGCGTTGGCAAGAGACAAATGGCAAAAATGAAAAGCGAACCGAGATGTGTTTGGAAAAACCTACGAGAAGATACTGGACCGACAATGGATAAGATAAGTCTGAAAACAACTGGAGACTCATTACAGACTTGAGTATGGATTTGTCCATGGTTAAAGGCTTTCTGCACCGAGTTCCAGATCCTAATTAAAAACTACCGTAGTAAAATGAAACTTCTAGTAACTTCTAGTTGTGAACTTCTAAAAGGAACTCACAGACCATTGACGATCCTTGGTAGGGTTCTTAGTAGAGATCTGATACAAATTCATCACCAAGTTGTTTTTGGGTTTATCCCTACGCAGTTTTATCAACCTGAAAAATCCAACTAGATTTTCCTGCATGTTTCGATGACTCGCAGTCATTGTTGCAAAAATCTCTTGTTGGACCGAATCATTCAGCTGCAACAAGCGACCAGTCGCATACACGATTATTATATGTAATAGAACTTCTAGTAACGTTTAATTGAAACTTCCACTTTCGTCTATTTGGGATTTCTGATACCGTCCAGTTGGAACGTCTTCTACCATCCCGTTGTAACTTCTAATATCGTCTCGTTACAACTTCGACTATCGTCCACCATCCAGTTAGAAGTTCTAATATTGTATAATTGGAATTTGGAGGGAATGCCGAAATAAACAATCAGACGTTTTGTAGGCAAATCGCCAGCTTGCGCCAATCAAACTAGCCAGGATTGAAATTCTATCTAGTTCTGCCTAGACATATGGTCCGGTGGCACCCAGTTATTACTGTAGTAATCCCTATCATTGGATCACGTTCTAAAATCCTCACAACATTTGCATAATTCATCCTTCCCAATTGCCGATCACTTAGACTTTTCTTGATTCCTTCCGCCACTCAAATGATGCAAACAATTCGTATTCTCCAGCTTACGACGAGCAATGAATTCTCCCAGGAAGTCACATACGTTGGATCGCGTTATACGAGCCCTGGATCATCTGGGGTGGAAGAAAAGGGCTTAGTTCCAACACCACCTGATAAATATGCTTGTACCTATGTAGGCTGGGGTAGCCCTCACGGAAGCCCCTATTCTTCTCTCTTTCTCTCTCTTTAGTTATCAGTATTCATGTATTCCGGAGTTCTGAAACCGCGCACCGGTATCGCTAGGTTCAGAACCAAGCCCTTGCCAAAAATCAATACCTAATGAAATCAATGTCAGGACGAGATTGGATCCTTTATCTGATAGGCGAACGATTTGCAGCTGTAATGAAGGGGTACCCCCAGAGGCATGTTGCAGCAGTACTTGAGTCCCTCTAATTGATGGTATTCAAGCTTGGAACTTTGGAATTCAACGAAAATGATTATTTTCAAATTTCTCGATTTTTTTTTTTCACATAAATCGTAAAGAGAAGCCCTTGATGATTCTGTCCGTTTCGTTTAGAAATTGTAAATTCGAATGTGCACAAAACATCGTGAAATACGTGAAAATGAGAAAATTAAAATATAAGAAACATATTATGATTTTGTGAAAAACTTTATTTGAATGAGCATTTCGTAAAACCGTTTATGCAAAGTTGTGCAAATAAAACTTGATTTGATTGATTGAAATATAAGACGAAAAATTTCGTTGTAAACAACATTTTTTTATTTCGATGCGAACTTTAAACTCACTCCTAATTGCATTTGTAAGATTGATCGATAAGTCCAAATGCTTCAGTAGCAATTAGAATATAGTGTTAATATATTGATTGGATTAGAAATGGATAAATTGAACTCCTGATGTGGCTGCTGGAGCAATTGCTGTCTTATAGTCTTAGGAGTCAGTTAACAGTCGAATAAAAAGTTTCATCAGCGGATGGAAAGTGGTTATACCTTTTTACTTGAACTTTCATCCAGATGGCGCTTGTTTTTAGCTGAAAATCGATCCAGTTAGACCGTCCGATGACAATTGCTGATGCACATTTTATTTCTTTTAAATGGACTCGATAAAAAAAAATTGGTTTCATTGGAACTGGATTGCATTTGTGCAATCGCAATTTAGCATTGGTGAAAAGGTTGATGGAACAATGGTAATTGTGGTTGCATGTTCCAATTTCAATTTCCATCTCATTACAAAATACATCACGTGGCTTTCCAATTACGAAATCATCTGTTTATCAAATAAAAGCTCACTTTTCAGTAGCAGTTGGAATCTGTACTTCTATTGATGGTTACGTGGAAATTGGAGTTCGGATAATTGGATGGATCAGCTTAGCAATGTGTACATTCTTTTTTCGTATTCCAGACTATTCGATAATTGATACAAATCCCTATTTACGTAGGTGGTTTCTCTCGAATTTCGAAACTCCGAGCTCGCTTGATCCCCTTTTAATGTGACGGTTGCCAGCCAAAATGTGTATAAACACGATATGATCGTAAAATTCTTACGTAAACTTTACACGAATAACTCCATTGAGAAGGGCCAAACAAATATTTTTCCTCGTTTTATCTGTACACCTACAACCTTCCAGTCGCCGGAACTTCTGCGTTTCGTCTTTTGGGTCGTCCGATGGGTACACTTGTTTTTTTTTTTCTAATATTTTCAAACCTTTGGTATTGATAATTACATCCCACTTTTTTAACACTTTTAATTAATTTGTTTGTGTATTTCTAAAAGCGAATTCTTAAACCCAAATACATGCAACTAATGCATGATATCGCTTTTTTTTTAAGCTTGGGATTAAACATCAGGCAGATGCAGATAGAGACAACTAGATACGTTTGTTTGGGTTTGTTCTGTCTCAACTTAAGTAAACTCAAACAAACGCTTATGAACGCAAACAGAACTAAAAACCTCAAGAAAATGGAAAATAAACCTAATGAACTCAAACGACCCTGAAGGAAATCGAACAAATTCAAACAAACTCGAAAAATTCAATGAAACTCGAATAAATGGAAAGAAATGTCAACAAACCCAAAGAAATTCAAATAAAATCAAACAGATCTAGCAAAAATGAAGCAAATCCAAAAAATGGAAATACACTCAAAGAAATCCAAGCAAATCCGTAATAACTCAAATAAACTCATAAAACTCCGAAGAAAATTAAACGAATTCACAAAAATCCAATCAAGAAAACTGAAACAAATCCAAAGAAACTGAAATATACTCAAACAAATTCAAGCAAATCCAAAGAAACTCAAATAGATCCAGACAAAACGAAACAAATCCAAAAACACTGAAATATACTCAAACAAAT
The DNA here is from genome assembly GCA_030523105.1 of Ophioninae sp. A BG-2022a. Lineage (NCBI taxonomy): Eukaryota > Metazoa > Arthropoda > Insecta > Hymenoptera > Ichneumonidae > Ophioninae sp. A BG-2022a. Next base: position 26,709 of record JAPYZI010003365.1, on the reverse strand, counting down.
CCAAAGAAACTCAAATAAGCTCATAAAAATCCAAAGACAATCAAACAAACTCACAAAAATCCTAACAGATAAAAAAAAAACTCAAGCAAACCCAAAAAAGGCTCCAGCGAATCCAAGCGAATCCAAATTGACCTAAAGAAACGCAAAAAAAAACCCAAACAAACCTCTAGTATTATTTATTCCATTCAACTTTTCCCTTGGATTATCAATGAATTTTTTGTATACCTAAAAACAATTTCTAAACATAAATAAGTGCAGCATGACATCACCATTTTTATTTGGATTGGTTTTTAAAATCAGAGACATTTGGACAAGTTTGAAAGTCGAACTTTACACGAAATTTGGTTATTGCCGAACTATTCTTGTCGATGCTCTTCAGCCGTCTTGAACCGTTCCCCATCAGTCTACCTCATTCTCTCCCGTTGTTATTCCTCGGTTAGTCTAGCTACGAAAATATTCGGATTCCATACGCTTCCCTCTTAACGACCTTCTTCTCTCGCAGCTATATATATGCAATTAGAATTTTGCGAGCGGGGTGCTTCCTATACATCTGCAAAATTCCACAGCTTCCAAATTCCGATCACGCTATCTCGCTCAGTTTGACAAAAATTGCTCTCGTCGTTATGCGCATCAGGATATACAGTACAGTATGCATACCTACGTACCCTAATAAAAATTGTTATACAAGTTCCACGTTCACATTAGATACAAAACAATTCCAACGATCCCTGGAAGTTTAGAACGTCATTACAATGGAATCTGCAGATACGATGTATTTAAGGGGAGAGAAAAGTTTTTTCGACTTTAAAACTATTTGAGGGATTTATGCAATTTCTATTTTTTTTTTAGTGAGCTTATTCGAGTTTCTTTGGATTTGCTTGAATTTGTTTCAGTTTACTTGGATCTATTCGGATTTGTTTGGATTTTTATGAGTTTGTTTGAGTTTCTTTGGATTTGCTTGAATTTGTTTCAGTTTATTTCAGTTTCTTTGGATTTGTTTCAGTTTACTTGGATCTATTCGAACTTATTTGGGTTTTTGAGAGTTTGTTTAATTTTCTTTTCGTAAAAAGCAAAATGACGTTATTTCGAGATTTTTCTTTCGGTTGGTAACGAATATTATAGACTTTTCGTCTAAATTCCAAAACATTGCCAAAAAAACTGCTTCTTATGGTGCTCCTTTTAAATGATTAACATTTTATTTTTTGGTTTTTATTTTCAATCTTTTATCAACATGTTTTACAAAATTATTATACGTATACAAATAAAATATTAATAAAACCAAATATATAAATGAATACTGGCTTATTCAAGTAGGACTTATTTCAATTAACATAAGATTTTATTTAAAAGAAATTCCTTATAATATTTTTTATATTAATAAGTTATTTAAAAAAATTTTTTAATTGTTCGTTAAATATTTCTAATAATATTTTTTATATTAACAAGTTATTTTTTATTTTTTAATTGTTCATAAAATATTTCTAATAATATTTTTTATAGTAAAAAGTTATTTTTTTATTTTTTTATTGTCAATTAAAATATTATATATAGACATCACATGTCCAATATACTTCTGAAGGGCAGGAGAGGTGAAAAGCTCATTCATTATTGCTGAGCTCACCATGAACGGATGTTTATTTATCCGAGGATTATTTGGGCCGAGAGGATAGGTTGTTTGATCGTAGGATCGCGGCTGGAAAATCTGCTCGCTGTCGCGCTCGTTACGGGCTCGGTTTCGCGGTTATAACGGGCCGATCGTTAACCGGCCCCGACACAACTGGGGGCTCGTGTCGAATGACACCCGATTTATATAAGTCACTGAGGAGGCGAAAGCCGCGATCCTTAGAGGAAGAGAGAGAGAGAGACAGAGAGAGAGAGAGAGAAAGAGAGAGAAAATCGGTACTGCAATGCCGATCCAACGAATCGATCTCCATGCGGTTGGGACATCGACTCCTACACACATGTACACATCCGTACATCTAGCAATATTATAGGCCAACGGTACGATATTCCGGGCTTTATCGAAGATAGGATTTACGAATGAGCTCTCGTCCACTAGTTGGAATGAACTAGATAATCTAAATGTTATTATATACATATCGGTTTTGCGGGCACGCTGGGACGCATTATTTTCAACCAATTTCCTACACACGAATAATATCGTATTCGATATTCATAACGTTGCAAAAACTATCCAACGAAAGAAAGTGAAATTCAAAAAGTTATACATATGAAAATCCAAAATATCTTGAAGAATTGAGCACGAACGAAAAAACGTTTCAGACAAAAGATACCCACAGAGCGAAGAGGAAAACAATCCCAATGTCAAAAATGATAGTTCCTATTGCAAAAATCACTGTTGACCTTCAAATAACCTTCACAATAGCGGTGAAAAAACACCTATCCTAAACCATAATTTTCCCAGTCTTAAACAATGAAACTTTTGTTTGAAACTTTTTTTCCTAAAGTGTATCCTTCTCGAGTATTCGGTTCCGAAAACTCGAACGGTACACCCTGTATAAAAGTAAAATCGTTGATTTTTATTCCTGGCAAGCGATTTAGCCAGCAGCCCGTGTACGTATTCCGTATGCACTCAATAACGTACGAACATCACCGAAAACATCGACCACCCTCGAATTCGTAACCTCACCCTGAGGCTCCACCGTCGAACGTCGTACCACCCTTCGTATACAACCCCTATCCTCATCATCCACTTCCCCTTCTCAATCCTGTCATTCACGAACGCAAATTCGCACGCGAGTACCGTATCCTTCGAATCTCCCCTATCGGCTCCCTGACGCCACCCTAAAAATTCACTCTACCCTGTATACGGCGAACGCATAAACGACGCTAACATCGTACATCCTATGAACTTATCGCGAACGGTAAATGTTTATCGTGGGGTGATAAGCTCTCGACGCAGTACTGAATGAGCTAACGGCACTGCGACGGTGATAACGGTTTTTCCAATTTTAATAGTTTTTCCTTTTGGCACGCAGGTAAGATTTTTAAATGAAAAAGCGTCGCGACGAACGTTTAGAATTGTGAATATATTGGATCTGGAGGGTTTTAAAGTACCACGTGCATCAACTTTCTCATTAGAAACAAAATTGATTTTTTTTTTGTATATTGTTATACAGCAATTTAGAATTACGTCCGCCGAAATATCAGCATACTTTATTGTGGAAATTCGGCAGTTATTAATTCATGAAATCAATGCATTTAAGGATATTCTTGCGTCGTAATCAGAATAGTATATGGGACATGCAAATTCGACCTGGGTTGGACACCTCACCTCTCCGTTTTGACCCGTGATTTTTTATGTTATTGTACTAGCTCTGAAAGGCACTCGAGAATTTTTTCAAATTTTTTTGGAACGATTTGACTTCGCAATTTTTTTTATAAACAAATAATTAATGCCTAAATTTAAAAATTGGAAAAAATCAATAGCCCACAAAACATACAAATTCCTAAAAAAAATCTTTAAAAATTCTGGTTTATTCTACATGGTTCATGTAATCATTTTCCTCTTCAACTTTTTTCATTTTTCCTCTTCCATTCTTTTTAATTTTTTTTTGTATAAAGCGCGTTGCAAAAAGCGTTGAAAAAAGCGTTTTTTTTTACGCTCACAGTGTTTTATATGTGACACAGAATTTTTATGATTTTCTCCGATTTATAAATTTGGGCATTGATATTATTATCCTTAAATGTATTTTATTTTTCTATTTTCAGAATCAAAAAATTATAAATACATCGTTGACTCATGAATTCGCTAGTACAACCTTAAGCAAAAAAATTGAAGGGCCGTTGGAATTTCTTTAATCTTTTCGGGGTTTGAAGGCTTGCCGATAGGAATTGAAGGGCCATTAGTATACCCTTCATTTTTTTAGGGGATCAGAGGCTTTTAAGTTCAAATTGAAGGGCCGTTGAAATTTTTTTTATTTTTAACTTTAAGGGTCGTTATAGTTTCCTTCATTTTTTTAGGGTTTAGAAATTTGGAGGTAAAAATTGAACGATCGTTCGGAGTGTCTTTATTTTTTGTAGGTTTTTTAAGTGTTGTAAGTAGGAGAAGTAACTAGGTTTTTAAGTCTTGTGACAGTGTAACTAGGAGAAAAGATCGAACAATTTTCATGATCGTTAAATTTTTTAACGCAACTTCAAACAAACCTGAAAAGTGGGGGACTTAGTCATTTTTTACGCCGAAACAAAAAAAAATAAATTAAAAAGTGGACAGACATCTGCATTTCGATCCCTAGCCGGGCCGATTCTTTCTTTTCGTGACAAAAGACGACATTGTATATCTGCTGATCATTGTTTTCGTTCACGTTCGTTTCGACGATCAAATTGCTTCCCTTTCAGCCAAGAAGAACGAAATGTCGAGGGACCGCCGAACGTAATCGCAAACGGACAGAAAGAGGGAGAGAGAGAGAGAGAGAGAGAGAGAGGGAGACAGACAGAGAGAGAAAGAGAGTGAGAAACAGCAAGAGGGAGAGCGGAATTCGAGAAGCCAGAAGTTATGCATAAGAAGGATAAGGCTGGAAGGATGGGTCGGGGTATTAAGGGGCGCAAAGACGAAAGTGGAAAGAGAAACAGAGAGATAGAGCGAGAGGAGTGGGGGGGGGGGAGGCAAAAGGGCAAGGTTTACCTTCAGGGGGTAAACAGTATGGGCTGCGCTCTGATGATAACGCACGACGATTGTGTTCGACCCTCTCCTTTCGAAGGGTCGATATCTATTTGTTAGCATTGTACTATTTCACGTACTGTGCACGATATATTTAATAAGTATTTTTGAAAATATAATACTTACATATATACGTATACACACATACACATACATATAATTAAATTAGCAAAAACAAAAATATTGACTTCATTTCAATTATTTTATTGGTAAAATTATTAAATCCAATTTCAAATTAATTAATAAAGATTAAATTGAATACGGAAGTAAACCTGAAATTCGCTTAAATGTTATTAAATGATACTTGGAAACTTTATTCAACCAAATATTTTAAATCCGAGCTTCATAAACAATAATATAGAGCAATATATGTTTTAATGTTTTAATAGCACATTTTTTGGGGGAAACTTACTCGTCACGAAAAAAAAAACATTTTTTATAGGAATATTAAGATATCTTTTATATTTATAATTAATCTGAAATCTTTATGTATATTATTATATTAGGAAATAATTCAAAGTAATTATATGACATACATAATGAAATAAAAGTTGATGATTATATTTATATAATATAAATATTATAATATATTTATATAATATAAAAGAGTTTTATTTTAATATATTAATAATATCAATATTTCAAATGATTTTATAATTGTGAGAATGCAAATTTCACAGTTATTTAACAGTAATGTTCCAAAAGTTAAAGGTATGTAAGATACGTTGAGTTTCCTATAAAAACGTATGTATTTTCACGACAAAAGATTTTCCAAAAAATAAATATATTTAAAAAAATGATTTTCCATAAAAATATTTTGTTTACAATAAAAAATATTTGCCATGTTCGCCCATGGCCAATCTTTGGAAATATTCCAATTTTATTGAACGCTAGTCTCGGTATATTATTATGAAATATAATGTACTGCACATGAGAAAATCGAAGCGTGCGAGCCTACGGGACAATAAGGGGGAACAGGACGATTTCGTTACATCCCCCAGAGGGATGGAGCCTCGGTAAACAGAGCTGTCGTATTTGCAGCGAAACTTGCCGAGTGCTGCTCAGTGCTCGTTTGCCCCAAGCGATCGTACGTTCTCTTCAACGTACACAAATCCATATATCTCTTAAATATATAGGGTGATCGTTCAAAGGGAGTCAATATTTCTAATGAGTGAACATTCCAATGAATAAATAAATATCGACAACAGTTGACTTTGTACGTCCACGTGCAACAAACAAAAATAATAATTAATTGATTAATTGTAGAAAATCTCGTCAAGTTTCAATTTATTAACCCCTTAAGGGTATGACGAAAACGCCTTCGTCCACTTCGAAATTTTGGGTAAATATTCGGTAGTGTAACTCCTGTCAGAATCGAGGCGATTTTTTGTGTTTTTTTGGGTTTGTTTGTTTGGTTTTTTTTTTTGTTAGGGTTCGTTTGTTTGGTTTTTTTTGTTAGGGTTCGTTTGTTTGGATTCCTTTGTTTGGGTTCGTTTGTTTGGGTCCGTTTGTTTGTTTACCCGCTTTTTAGCGGGAATCGCGACGAAAAACCGAGAAGACGGTTCTGTCCACTTCGAAATTTTGAAACCACTATTCTCTCAAACGGCTGAACCGATCGGTACGAGATTTGTTGTGTGCATTCAGGACGATGGCACCGATGGCCCTCCGGTCGCCATTTTCGATGAAAACGTTTCATTCTTGAAAAATCGTGGTTTTAAACGTTTCGACTATCTCTCTCGCACTCGTTTGTCACGTGGTAATATTCGTCATGCCTTTAAAATACAATCGATTCTTCATCGTTAATATTTCGAGGACATCGCGCGAATTCCCAACCCTTTATTATGCACTCTATGCAATAAAACAAAATAAAACGATAAAAAAATGAAAGGCTATACAAAAAAAGGGTTCGTGTCTCCTGTATGCGGAAAAGAAAGAGCGCCCGGAAAGTCAAGCTGTATTATTCATGGGACGGTGTGTAGCCTGCTGCTCGTTCAATATCTCGAGGAGGTGTGTAACTTAATTACCCCAAGGCACGAATAGAGCCACGGCAGTTCCCGTTACACGGAGTCATACATATATACCGGGTGGACTAATGAAAATAAAATATGCAAAAATGTCTGTAAATATCTATATTAAATGAGAAAAATTTGACAGATCGAATTATGACAAACTTCGGCAAGATCTAATTTCTATGGGCTTTGATATTTTTATATTTGTTCTTTTTACACGCACACATGTCGTTTTAACAATTTGACAGGTGCACATTTAACCAGTAACGAACGATGATCGAGATCAGAATTTTTACATTCTATTATTTCGTTTTCATGCGCGTTCAATTTTTGTTTTATTTTTATACTATATTTGAATTATTTTTTTTAAATTATTCAGTTTTTCAAAAATATTTCATGCTGGCTAACCCAAACAAGCTCTTTTGTTTATTGTACTCAATCTTCCCAGTACACTTATCGAAATTTGTTTGTGTTCGTTATTGTTATTTGAAAATATGAAATAAATTTTTTAAATGATACAAAAATTAAATGCATATACTTTTTTAATTCTAAATAAACTTACTCTCAAAATATCATATAGATGAGGTTAAGAAGATTCGCCAAATGTAAGATAAAATTTTGCAAGTACGAAAAAAATTTCTTTTAATGAAATCCCAAAAAATAATATTGGTTATGAAAGTCAAATCGGACATAAAAAAGAAAATGAACTCTTTTCAGCGTGAATTCTCGTGTGATACTTATCGGCCAGAAAATTTATGGTATTCGTCATCGGGGGAAAAAGACCGGTGAATATAAATCAGTCGATGTCGTACGAGTCGCTTATCGCGACCTGCATATAGTGGAAACTCCCGCGTCGCCTTATCAGCCTCGGAGTTGCCGCCTCTGTCGTTTCTACTGCGGCGCTTTTTTCCACTTTTATATATGTACATTTGATTCCAAGCCACGCCAAATATCGTCTGCTTCGGATCTTTTTCCTTCCGTAATCCAAACAATAATAACAATGACTTTATATCGAATTTCCATGGGGATTTTCATTCGCGATTAGTCTTCCATTTTTTCTGGTTTCTTTCCTAGCTTATCATTGTCCATTTTTATTGGGTTGTACAGATAAGATGAAGAACGTTGATACGATTATGGATGAGAAAATTCGACATTTCTGTACATTCCTATGTGTTGATATTTATTTATTCTTTTTTTTAAATGTATTTAATTAATTTATTTATTTATTGTTTATTATATTTTTTATTTCGTATTTCTTCATTCATTGTTTATTTTATTCTTTATTTATTATTTCGATATTTATTGTTTATTCTATTATTTATTTCTTATTTCCTTATTTATTCACTGAATTTTGCGGAGTAATAATTTCACGGTTGTTGATTGACTTTCCTTTTCCTTTTTTTCATTTAGCTAACTGATTTTTTTTGCTTCGTATCGTCAGCCCAATATTTTCGCCTTTTTTTCCTACCAATAAAATACTCTACGTTTTTCTCTTTTTTTGTCCAGTTTTTTTCTTATTTCCCTTTGATTCTCGCTCTTTCATTTGCATGAACAAACATACACCTGCTGGGTTTTGCGATACTAAACGCCGGAGGCAGCTCGTCTGGAGCCTCCGGGATCTCTCTCTCTCTCTCTCTGCCACGTCAGTGCTCTGCAAACGCATTGGCATGTGCATCACGATATCCACTATCGAAACCAAACCGGCATCCTCCCACTGGCGTTACACAATTCGTGTCTATCTAGCTCGCGATTTTATCGATTCGAAGTCCGCATATGTGATTTTTCGGCGGGGTTTGCGTGTCAAGATAGTCTCCAAATATATATACTTTTAATATATAAATATATATTTTTTTTAAATAATTTGAATTATAATTAACTATACTTAATTAACTTTAACTTAAATAAACATATATATTTTAATATTTTAAATAAAATATATATAATTATTCATGGATATTTATGTACGTCTTTCCCCAAACAAACCCAAACAAAATACTTAGGATTTTTTAAATAAATATTTCAATGTCCAAACAACGAATAATATTTTTCTGATTTTCCTTGATATTGATACGTATATTGTAGATACATTTATTTATACGTAATTAATAAATGGAGATCAAAAAATACAAATCGATAGAAAAATAAATCAATGAACCATTTTTATTTGATTTTTAGACCGAGCTGTCGCAGAATCTTCAGCAGCTGTCGGAACGAGCACGCTCGACAACGGAATTCATCCAGAGACTCAAAGGGATGACGGATAAAGTACACGTAAGTTGTACCAAAGTCTGTATACTCATATATACGAATCAGAGGTACTTCAGTTTCGGTGCTTCGTTTAGTCCCTTACGCATCCTATTTTGGTACCACCGGAAATCGTCCACTTGAGACAACAAAACGTGTTATTGCGACTTACGCGTTAATACGAGCAGCCGTGACACTCGAAGAGAGCGTTATCCATTTCGAGCAAAGAATTAGTAAACAATTGACCAAGTGGAGGACATTTATAGTCACCGAGAAATTGGCAACGTGCCAAAAAAAAAAATTCTTTTTTCCTGTCAGTATTTGTGGGTTTGGAAGAGGTGCTTTTTGAAAATGATTTTAAAATTTTGAATGGAGTTCAAAGGAGTTTGTATCGACCAATTTTTTCATGCTTAAGACAGGAAGACCATTTGCAACCTCGAAAATTATTTCTTATCATTTTTTTTTTCCATGGAAGGAATACACGTGGCAATTTGGATCTTTAAATATGTATTGTTTCATATTTTATTTATTTGAGAAAAATATATACGCCTTTTTTTTCATGCAAATTGCTCATCGTCTAAATTAATGTTTAAAAGAAGATTTGAAAACAATTGCGGCATTGCTGGAGTCATTCCTCATGCTGTAAGGTACCTGATCCATGTAAAGCCCACCTTATTTGTTTTTAAGTACAGAGAAAACATTACGAATGTTGAAATAAAACAAAAATGTTTATTTAATCATTTATTCAATAATCGACGTATTAATAATAATTTCGGTTCAGAAAACAATGATCGCTATTGACTATAAGCTCTTTTTAAAAAAGCTCCTTTTGGGACTTATTCAGGTACCTTAATTATCGGAAAAAAAATCTGAATGCTTCTTAAAAATAAGACCTGTACGTTGTTGGTGAACCATGATTTTTGAAATATGTGCAAATATCAGCAAATGGCAGCTTCGCAAAGTCAATTTAGTGATTTTTCATGAAACTTTTCCGATGTTTGAAGGTAAAAGTAGGTTTTATTTTTGGAATTCAAAATGATATTTAGGTTCACCAGCAAACTGCTGATGTAACGAAGATGTGTGACAAATTTCATCGAAATCGGTGGAATAGTTTTGGCGTAATCATACCACGAGTTTTTAAAAACGTGCCCAATGTTGCATAGCTCTGTTCACTTTGTCCGAACATTCTTGAAGTCTTTTTGCGATAACTCCAAAAATTCTTGAAATTTGGTTAGAAAAATTGGACCCAATATTCATAAGAAATTAAACTATCAATTTATTGAAAAAAAAAAGTTTTTTTTTTAATTTGTAACTGGTCTTCCTTTTTTAAAACGAGAAATTTAATCACAGGAGGAATACGTCAACCTCGAGGAAGAGGTCGACGCGAGGGTGGCCCACCTCGTGGGTCTTTTGCAAGCAAGAAAAGCCCGGCTGATTGAGGCTGCAAGGCAAACTCGCGAGGCCAGAGTACGATCTCTACGCGATCAGGTGACGAGATGCGCGACGCATCTCCAGGCGACAACGGGCCTTCTGACGTTCTGCATCGAAGCCCTGAAGGAAAACGACAGCGCGGCGTTTCTACAGATCGGCGGAATGCTCTCGGTGAGAGCGGCAACTGCCGTGCGCACATGGAGTGCAGCCGAGGGTGTGCAGGGAATGGCTCGTCTGCCTCTTCTCGATTTGACTCTCGACGACAAGCCGCTGAGGCGTGCGATCGATCAGCTCACCTTCGTTCAGCTCAAACGTAAGTTCATCTTTTCCCGTACTCTGATTTTATTTAATCATCGATCTTATCTTATCTTATCTTATCTCGGTTATCTCCTTGCATTATCTTATTTATTTCGTTTTATTTTTATCTTTATCTTATCTTTATCATTATCTATTCTTTATCTTATCTTTATTATTATCTTATCTTATCTTGATTATCGCTTCGTATTATCTCACTTATTTCATCTTATTTTTATCTTTATCTTGATTTAATATCTACCTCCGTATCTTTATCTATCCCTCTATATCTGATTTAACCACCAATCTGTCTTATCTTATCTTGATTATCTCTTTGTATTATCTTTTTTTATTTTATTTGATTTTATCTCCATCTTTATCTTATCTTATCTTGATTATCTCTTCGTATTGTCTTATCCAATTTTATTTCATTTTTATCTTATCTTGATTTTCTCTTCGTGTTATCTTATTCGATTTTATTTTATTTTATCTTATCTTTATCTTCAGTATATCTCTAGATTAGTACCTTTATCTATTCCTCGATATTCCTATATTTCATTAATCCATCGTAATTCAGAAACTGTTCAATCGTGAGTCTTAGATGGTGAGGCTTAGTTTGATTCAAATGACCTCTGAACTGAGCCCTTTTTAGAATCAGGTCGAATTTTCGGTCACCCTATTATAAAACAACCGGTCAATCAACTTCATATTCTAATATAAATTCGTTGGATTTTCGAATCCCTCCCGTAAGTCTATAATCGGTCGTGTATATTTCTGTATGTAATATTGGACGCAGCTTCGGAGGGAGAGGATCGATATCCCGTGGCAGGTAAAAAGAAAAACGAATATTTTTTTAACAAGCTGCGAAAAAATGATCCACAGAATTAAACTTTTAATTTGAAATAAAAAATGTCCCGATGGGTTGCGTATCGTTTTTGCGACAGTAGCGGGTCCACCAGCAATCAAATTACGATTCTCGTGTACTTACAAAAAAATGTATTATTTATCGTAAGAGACTGTTTTCGAAAAATCTTTAAGAACATTAAAACACGTCAAAAAATGTTGAATAAATAAATAATCTATATTTTAAGTATAGAATTACAGAAATATATGATATTTATTTGATACATTAAATTTTATTCAAATAAATTTTTAAAAAAGGAATGCGGATAAAAAACCAATTGAAAATAAATTTAAAAAAATTAAAAATTATACCTAACATATTACAATATATAAATATATAATATAACGAGTACATTATCAAATATATTGTATATTTTATATATTCAATTTTATTAGAATGAAATTTTTACCAAACTATGCGAATAAAAAACTGATTTAAAAGAAAACAAAAAAAAAAACAATTAGAAATTACACCTAAGGTATTACAATATATAAATATATGTTTTTCATATTTAAAATAAATAAAAATAAGGAAAACCATTTTAGTTTTATTGACGAAATTAAAATGAAATGTGGTTTGGGTTCGCGAAATAATTGTACAAAATCCGAGAACAATTTGAGGGTCATTTTGCAGCTCCGGGAGCACCACTTCTGCTTCCTGAGGAGTGCAGCACTCAGAACAACAGTGTAACGGTTGCCTGGCAGCCACCGGTTGGTCATGGACTAGCTTGCGGCCAGCGTGGGCCACCGATCGAAGGTTATCTCCTCGAACTCGACGACGGCTGCAGCGGGGCGTTCCGAGTAAGTACAAACAACTTCGATTGTCAATGTCTTTCAAAATAAATAATAAAAAAAAAATAATCATAAAAAAAAGCGCAAGTAATATATACGCGTGTATATAAAGATAGCCTCAAGCACTTCCGGTTTGAACGCCCTGCGTCGAAACTTGAGAAGGGCGCGGTGAGGGGTGTGAAAAAAAAATGGCGCCCTAGGCTGCGAACAGTCGCGGAGAAGCGAGCTCAAAGGGCTCGCGTGTGTGCATTCAGCACTCTCGGACCATGGCACAAAGGATTGTTGTCGCACGAATGAAGCTTCCTCCCCGCCGGGGCTTGCAATCAAAAGAATTTTATTGCGTCTGCGCGTCGCGCTGTGAGACTCGTAAAGTATTCATGGACCTGAGTGGAAGAGGAAATGCTGATTTCATCTCGGGAAATCCACTCTCATTTTCTCGAAGTAAAGGCGAACGTGGAAAAATGTATTTTTCGGTCAAGTACTTTTTTTTAAAAATCATTTGCGTTGGTAAATAAAATTTTTGGGGGGGGGGGGGGGGGGGCGGGGGGAACGAAACTAAACCCAAATCAATGTGAAACAAAATTGACCAAGTGTTTTGAATATTTTGCAATCGTCATTTAAGAAATTATTTTTTCGAAAAAATTTGGATTCCTCTACAAAGTACTATGGGAGAACCCAAACAAAACGAAACTATTTTTGTCTGGATTGGATATTGTTGGCGGAATCCAAACAAACCCAAACAAAACATTGTGGGAACCCGTACAAACCCAAATAAAACATTGTGAGGAACCCAAACAAACCCAAACAAATCATTGCGAGGAATCCAATTAAACCCAAACAAAACATTGTCGGGAACCCAAACCAACCCAAACAAAACATTGGGAAAATATCCAAACAAACTATTATAAGAGCACCTAACAAACCCAAACGAACCAACAAAGTATCGTGAAGGTTAAAATTCCCATCCTCCATCCCCTCCGGATGTCGAAAAGGAGGCAATATTATTTCGGAGGTTGTTAATCTTCGCAGCAGCGACCACTCGTAATTCACACGTGACGTATTTAATGCCAAACGTGAACTGCAAACGTTGTGTAAGTCCCTGGAAGCGCGGAGGAGAGAAGATTCATCTCGTTAATTTCGCGTTATACATTCCGCGAATCCTCGCGTCGGGGATTAAACGGCTAGTTCCGGTACGCGTCATCCCCTCCGTCCCTACGACCCGTGTAACACCGTGCTCGTATTTTCGTGGCGCCGTGACGTCAGCGACGTCCAGCCGGCGCTCGGTTGATGATAATGAACGAGCCAACCGTGCAAGGATAATCATTTCCTTTTGACGGTTTCGGACATACGCGTATGCACGTATTTTACGAATGTCTGTGTGTGTGTTTTGCAGGAGGTCTATTGCGGAAGGGAAACAATCTGTACCGTCGATGGGCTCCACTTTAACTCGTTGTACAACGCTCGTGTGAGGGCCTTCAACAGTGCCGGCGAAGGCGAATACTCCGAACTCATTGGACTACAAACGGCGGAACGTGAGTGATGATGATTAATTAAAAATCGATCCTTAGATCGATATCAATAAAAAGATCCTATCGAAAGCATAGAAACAACCCTTTTGACGTACGAATATTCTTAATGCATTCTAAACGTGTCTATGTCTGGTCTTGAATGAAGGTCCAACCTAATGATCGATTTTTAAGTCTGGTCTTGAATGAAGGTCCTACCTAATGATCGATTTTTAAGTCTGGTCTTGAATGAAGGTCCAACCCAATGATCGATTTTGAAGTCTACATCAATACAAGTTCTTCTCTATATGATAGAAGCAACCCTCTGGTCATACGAAGTTCCTTGATCCGTTCTAAACGTGTTTAAATCTGGGCTTGAATGAAGATCCAACCAAAAAAATCAAATTTTAGATCAACATCGATAGAAGTTCCTTGCGATTTGATAGAGCAATCCTATTGACGTACAGAGATCCTCATTCGTTTCCAAAAGTGCCTCAGTCTGGTTCTGATCGAAGATCTATTAAGGATCGATTTCTAGATCCATAGCAATACAGAGATTCTTCCTAAATCAGAGAAATGATCCAATGGGATACTACCGGTCTTTCATCCTTTCCAAAATAATCCAAGTTTGGTTTGATATGAAGATCCATTTCTAGATCTACATCAATAGGACGTCTGCCGCTAGTTGCACGATCACTAGTGATCACTAATTCTTTTAAAAAGAATATAAACCCAGATTTCTGCGCGGAGATTCAATAAAAAACGATTTCTAGATACACATTAATAGGAAGGTCCTTCATAAACACCAGAAATAACGCTTTTGGCATTAAAAAATCGTCAGTTTTTTCCGAAAGTGTTCAAGTTTGGACCTAAACTCATCAAAGATGACGATCAAACGATTCTAGACTGACGTCTATGTTTATATTTGGTTTCTCCAGTTGCCTGGTTCTCTTGGGCGGTCGGAGCTCCCGGAATTCCCCAGGAGGTCTCCATATCCGAGGATGCTATGAGTGCCTCATGCGAGGGCTACGAGCATCGAGTTGTGCTCTCGAGCGTTGGTTTTTCACGAGGCATTCACTACTGGGAGCTGACGATTGATCGTTACCACAGTGATACGGACCCAGCTTTTGGAATCGCCAGGGCTGATGTGGCGCGGGATCAGATGTTGGGTGAGCTTCGATGTTTTAGGGGTGCCTTGATTTACTTGGTACATATGACGATCTAGTTGCGGTTAATACAGTCTGCTGTAGAAGTTGGAGAAGTATAAAATCTGGAGAATCTGGATCCAGAAATCAAGAATCTAGATCCAGAAATCAAGAATCTAGATCCAGAACACGAATGAAACCGGATGTTTAATTCGTGAACTGCTGCAGCAACCTCTCTATAAGACAGTTTTCTTCGCAGTCTCTGGAAACCCACAACACTCCCATAATTTCTTCAGCAGCACCAATTTTTATCAATAGCCATCAATTTGCATGCTGTGGCAACTGCACCTTTTAGGTTTCCAGTCTGTCGCATCAACCGGGTGTTTTATTTGCTGGTGCAGCAATTGTCTTTAGTTCTACAGAAGACCTTTACCACTGCAGTCCCTAGATCGTAAACCCATGTCCATGTTTAGCAATTCGGGATGTTCGAAACGCTTGATACACTCTTGAGCTCCTCCAAACTCGCAGTTTCCATTTTCCCCATCAACCACAAGCATCAAGGCGTTAACAGTTTTCAACCCCGTTCGACAGGCAAGGACGACAAGGGTTGGAGCATGTACATAGACCGGCAGAGATCATGGTTCATGCACGGTGGTGGTCACGCCCAGAGGACCGAGGGCGGAGTACAACAAGGCACCACGGTCGGTGTACTCCTCGATCTTGAGACTACTCACACCCTGAGATTCTTCGTCAACGATCAACCACAGGGTAGCATTGCCTTTCACGATCTCTACGGCGTATTTTATCCAGCTGTCAGCCTCAATCGTGGGGTGACCGTAACACTGCACACCGCTATCGACGTACCCCAACATCTGCTGGCCCTTCACGAAGAATACGCCAACGAGATTGCGCAGAGCTAGGGGTACCTGCACGTCCTACGAAAGGGCCTAAACGTTCCAGAACTGGGTTCATCCTTCTTTCTCTTTGCCTCAGTCCTGAACGAATACGATCTACGACTGGCAAGCATCTTCGGTAAGGACGCAATAAACGGTCAGATTACCGGGGATATCCAGACGATCGGTGGTCCTCATACCCTAGAGAAAATCGTTGAGGAACCCAACAATCATTCGGGCTAGAGAACTTGGTCTTAACGGCCATTGGGTGAGTCCACGTTCCGTGACGAAACATCGGACTTCCGGAATTCCGATCTCGTCCACGCTTACTAATTACCGAGCTTTTTTATCCGGACTTCGTTGATGGAGTCGACGTTCCTTCGACATCCACCCGGAACGATTCAGTCAATATCACGTTACTCGTGATACTTGCCACCTTCCCATCATTTATGACTTAGGATTATTCGTAGCTGTAGAATTTGTAATTTTAGGATTCTTTGTCGGATATGCAACGAGGGAATTGGTTTGTTCGAATTCCACTGGGACGGCTTCTATTTTTGATTGCGCGATGGGCTGACTCTGATGACGTTTTCGTTTCTCTTTATCATAGTATTTTATTCAAGTCTGACTTTATCTCGTTCATTCCATCAGCAAACGTTCTTGCTTTTTGTTCATACGCGAAATCTCGGACTTTGTTACCATCAAACGGTTACCCAGATTTTTGTAACAAAACTACGATGGTTTTGAGGTTAATCATGATCACTGCGCAGATGCCTGTGCGCAGGACTTTATCAACGGAGACTCAACGGCTACTAAATAATACTGATGTTTGTAGGGAAAATTGCGATGGGTTTGAGGTTATATGCGACTACTGCGCAGGCACATCTCCGCACTACGTTATCGACTGATATTTGACACCAACTGAGGAACTTCGATTTTTGTATGGAATACTGCCATGGTTTTGAGGTTATACATGTTCATTGCGCAGATGCCTATACGCAGAATGTTACCGATAGCGATTTAACGCCTACTTGAATTTCGATTCGAATTTGTATAAATCGTTCGGTGGATCGAGAGATAAAAATATTCATTGAATGATTTTCTCGATGTCCAAACTCGGGAAAAACTCTTTTGAATGTTGAATACTTTCGCTTAGCGAAAAAAAAAAACGAATATAGCCGGGCTTTGAAGTCTAAAAACGTTAATGGTTGCGCATTTGATTGATCCAAACGAATCATTTCTCTCAATGCGATTTAAGACTGATCTTCGTATGATTCTGTAAGGCGGAGACATTCAGAAAGAGATCGAAAGAGAGATAGAGAGAGAGAGAGAGAGAGAGAGAGCGAAAGGAAAGAAGAGCAAGAGGGTGTCGAATTTTTCTCACCCTAAATTCCTTTCTTACCGATCGAGGCGAGAAAAAAGTACATTTTTTCCATTATCTCCAAGACGGAAAATATATTTTTTAAAGACTCTCTTTGCGTCTGCGGTGATTCTAAAAAACCCCTACGAACCCGACAAATCGTTGATGTTTTTCGAAACCTTACTACAACAAAAACTATCCCCGCCATTTACCTTCTTTTTGGTATATTTCTAATTATGTATATAAAAAAAAACGATCGAAAAATAGTATTTCGCCAAAAGTAACGAACAAAAGTTGGCAGTTCGAAGGAACGAAAAACGAAAAAAAAACAAATATTTAATTAACCATATCAATTATAATTATGTAATCAATTATAATTGTATCAATTATTTATATACCTTTTTGTACAATTGCGCCCACTTCTGTTTGGGTTTATTTGGGCTTGTTTTTTCCTCGATTTAAAAAATCAAAACATTTAAAAAATCGTCATATTTTCGAAATTGATCACCAAAAATTTTCATCGATTCTCGGACGCGTCAGGGCGATAGAAAAAACAATGAATTAATTATCGATCCTCGTCCGAAGCGAGACGGAACACTTCGGACTATCATCGGGCCTTCGCCATTATCCATATCGATTACGACACGTATTTAACATGGCGTAGTTCTTAAGTCTATCAGTATAATAGATATTAAAATAATCTTAAAATAAAAAATAAATAAAAATAAAAATAAGTAAAGAAAGAGTATTTCGTGGCGGATGAAATTTTTGAGCCCACGATTGTTGTACAAAAAGTAGAGAGAGAACAAAATTGTACGGCGAGAGAAAAATATGTGCGAAAAGAAAAAAAAAAAAAAATACGAGGACGAAGAAGTTGACAAACAGAATTGAGTATAAATTATCTAGTCTCCGTAGGATCCTCGCCACCTCCTACGTTCTCCAACAATAAAATATCATCCCCCCTCCCCCTCCTGCGAGCACTGCAAACCCAAACGAACTCTTTATTTATCGTTGAAAAATAATAATAAAGAAAAAGAAGAAAATGAACAATTTAAAAACGTCTTCACGATGTTTTTCTTTTTTGATATATTCTCGAACCACACATTAGTGATATGCGAGGAGAAACATTGATTAAAAAAAAATAATTTAGAAAAAGGAAATTCAACGCGTGTGCACGAAGCTAGTGCGGCCAAACGGCAAAGCCTGATACATGAAACGCACATTTCGAACACCATTGTATATATTTTGTACATAATATATAAGATCGATATACAAATGCTGATGAAATTTGCCAATTGTAACACTTACGACTGTATCCAAGACTAATAAAACACAGAAAAAATAAAGATACTTGTCGCATTTCTTGTTCGTTTGTTTTATTTGTTTTTTTTTTTTCGTCGATTACTTCACCGGAGAATCCGAAATTGAATAATTAATATTTATGATCGATCGAAAGATAAATGGAATTGTTTATTATAATAGATTATTGTATTTGGATGTTGTGATGAATTAATTTGTGAAAATTAATTAATTAATTAATGATACATTGATGAATCAGTAAATAATTAACTGATAAATAATAATAAATTAGCTTATGATGAATAGATCCCGTAATCATTATATATTAACTAATAATTTCAAGGTAATTAATTAAATAATAATGATATTCAATTGAATAATAAAAGATAAAGAAATATATGATCGGTCGAATAATAAATTCAATTGTTTATAACAATGCTGGAACGAATTATTATATTACGATGTTGCACCCAATTAATTCATAAAAATTAGTTGAATAGTTATAATTGAATTAGTTAAGAATTAATAAAAGAATAGTTAAAGAATCAATTAAACATTATAAATAAACTAATAATTAAATAATTAATTGCTATGATTATATAATTAATTAAGAATTATACAATATTCGCCTCATCAGTAATTGGAAAGTAATTAATTTAAAAATAATAACATTAATTTGAATAATATAAGAACGGGACACCTGTGCAGTTCTTCCGGTTCCAAAAAAAGGGTTTCATCGGTGCCCTCGACAAAAAATGCTATAACAAAACTCAAAATGACAAAAGCCTGAATGGAAGGTTAAGTTTAATAAAAAGAAAAGGTAATAAAAAGAAAAGGTAAGATCTGATTTAAAATCGTTCAATTGAGCTTGTTTGAGTTTGGTTTTCAAAGCTGGGATCTGAAACCCGAGAAATATAATCCTTTACAAAATATACCAACAATAAGAGAAACTCAATACGAAGGAAAAATAAAATAGGGTGAGTGAAAAGAAACGAAGATCGGAGATAGAATGCTAGTCCATTGTGATCATACGTACCCACATCCTACAATGGACTAAATTTAAAGAAGTTTCCTTGTACACGCGCACGAAATCGCCAAGGTAAATCGACAAACGCCCTCAACATCTTTCGTGTTCCCTACTCGAGATTTATCGTATTTTAAATCTCCCCGTTCCTCGCCACACTTCACCTCTTCACCCATAGTCCGCTTTTCTTTTCAGGCGATTGAATTTGCGTTTGTATCGGGACTGAGACAGCCAAAGAGGAACAATTGAGTGCATTATAGGAGTTCTAATTTTTTTTTAATTTTTGTTTGTTTCAAAAAAAAAATTTCACCCCCACCATCCGCCATCTGTGCCAAAGTCGTTTCCGGTTTTTGGATAGCAAGTAACGGGAAATTGAAGGTTAGGTACGCTCATCATGAACTCTAAACCCAATACGTTATTTCATTAGGAGGTACTTAAGCAAGCTTGGATTTACTGGACTCGACTGAAATATTCCACTATGAAAATTAATTGCTAGCAAATAAAAAAACAGTAATGAATTTGTTAGGTTTCCCGTTTTTAAAGCAAGATGTTGTATTAATTTATGTATGTTTATTATTAAAGTAAATTGTTGGATTATTTACGTCTGTTTGTATTCGTTTTTTAATATTTTTATTTGCATAGCGCAACTGGGTAATTGACTCACGAAGGTTGAAGGACTAGTCGATAAAAATAAAACGCCCTCCGTTTCTTAGATTCATCATTCACAGCTCGAAATATCGAAAATTATGTTTTTAATGTTTGTTTTTCAATTTTTTTTATTTTATAATTGTGGCTGAAAGAAAAATGATAAAAATTGATGGTTTTTAACTGAACAAAAAAAACAACAACAACAGGTGACTCGCATTACTATAATTCTCATTTTTATCAATACTAGTTTCCAAGTTTTGAAATATTTATTAAATAAATATTATCGTAGGTTCGTGAATTAGAACAAAACATTGATTGAATTGGTTTAGAAAGAAATAGCGATAAATTACGATACTGCAATTTTAAAAAAATGCAGTATCGTATTGTTTGCAATTTAAAATAATTATGAAAATTGACCATTGTCAACTGAACGAAAAACTGCCTCGTAGTTTTGCATTTTTTAAATGTATCGTTTTCACCTATTGATATTAAAATTTCCATTTTTTTTTCACTGTATTTTTTATTATCGCAGTTGAGAATAAAATTACAAAAAAAATAAATTTAAGGTGCATTAAAAAAGTGTGTTTTTTTTGGTTTTGTTACTGTTTCTCAACTTCTGAGAAACGTCGTCCAAGACTTTCGAGAATCGCAGGGCAATACGTGTCGTCTCGAAAAATTGTCTTTTTTCTCGCGTAACAGTCACCGAATCTCACTGTTCCATAGCTCGAGGAATCGTATATTTGGATTTTGAAGAAAAGGGAAAAAGTACCATCTAAGAGCGAGGAATAAAAAGTATACACGACACAGATCTATCGTTTTATCGTGTCCGCGAACTTTCAGGACGAAGGGCATGTCGTACACCGTGCGCAGAATCGGAAGTTCCGATAAAACGGAAATCGTGTTACTCCACCGTAAATATTGCTGTCTCGTTCAAATGTAAAATAAAAGTTTGAAATACACAGAATATCGAGAGACTTAATTACGAATGTTCTCGAAATCGCTTTAAAAACTCACTTTCATAACTCACGTTGAAAGTTGGGTGACCGTTGAGATTAAAAAAAAAAAAAATTGAAAACAAGAGCTATCAGATGCGTGGAAAGAAAGATGCTTTTCCTACGAGCGTTCAAGACAGACTACTGACGTTCGATCGCCAGAAAATCAACGGACCTCACGGTTCACTCTGATGGTAAGTTATCGACGATTTTCAAAGAAGTTCGTGTTTGCAATTTCATTTTTTTTTCTTGCCTTCAACACTTTTATGAAGTGAAATCATCTTATGCGACAAGTGGAAGTAAGTAACAATTTGCTGCAATTTAAATGTAACAAAAATTGCGCTCACCACCAGGTAGAACTTTCTTCGTACGTGGAATCGTGTCGAGTTGTATTTTTATACCCCATAAATTCTTCCTCTCCCTGACAATAAAATCTTTCCGACTTGAAAATGTCAATAATCAGAATGCATCAATTTTCGTTTTTTCCTTGGTCGTCACAGGATCCAAGGTCACAGGACGAGAATCCTTATCCTCAATCCTCCTCAAAAGGTGGTATTGCCAGAAAGGGGGTTTTCTTCTTGGATCGAGGTTTTTTTACGTCATGAGATGGAAAAAATAGTCGCCTCCCACTTTTTATAAGGATTAATTTAAATACACAATTTTAATCAATTAAAATGCACATGTAGGTAAAATTCATGTTATCGATGGATAGTATTTATCAAGAAAAACATTTTTTAAAAACTGCGTGTGGGAAGAAATTCAGAAAGGATACTTTACCATTAGGATAAACGTAATAACTTGGAAACATAAGCAAATATGAAATTGTAGGTTATAGAAATGTTTTTAATTCGGAGTGCACATTTTAAACACGGAAAGTTGGATTCTTATGAATAAATTTATCCAAGGGGTGGTCCACCCCTTTTAGTTTGCTGTGTGGAAAAAAAAAAATTGAATAGACGTAAATTTGTACTTGATCACCTTTTCAAACTGATCATTGCTTTATGGATATTCGTGCAGCCTTCCGAAATAGGGGCGAGAAAAAGTCAAGTGGAGGGGTAATTCAGCGCACGATTTTTTAAAACCGTTTTTGTCTTTATTGAAAGTATGCCTATTTAATAGTTACCACCCATTCATCAAGTGTATGAGTTTTAAGAGTATCGAAGGTGGCCAAGTAATTGAGGATCTTTGTTAGCTCTCGTGTGTCAACTTTTGACAGCTGACAGCGACCAATTATCGATAAAACTTTCAGATAAAAACAAATACTTAACAATATTTTGTTTGGTTATAAAAAGTAATGATTTTTTGTCGTGCCTACACAGCTTTTTTTAAAATTCTCGAATTTCGATCACAGTTATTTGGTGAACGTCCGCGTATGATGAGACGTCGGTGCGTTCGGTCGAAGAGTTAGCGAGTACCTGCGGACGGTCACCGTCCTCGAGGTAACCAAAACTCTCTCTTCTCTGTTGAAACAAACTTCCTCCCCTGTATTCGTATTATTATCTTTTTTTAGACCTCGAATTATCTTGGAGAGGCACGAGTGTCTGTGTACGCCGAAAGTAACGAAACAATCGGAAGCACTTTGGCGAAATTACGGATACCATTGGGGTGACATTTGTGACATGGAAGCAGAAAACGTAAAACTTTTACCCAGCGACGAATATATAACGTAACTTTATTTTCGCTTCATGAAATTCTGTCGGTGACGTGAGAGGTAAAAATATGCGTTATACGCAAAAAACCTCATCGAAAATAATTTATTTACGGAATACATTGCGATTCGAACGATGAATAAAAAAAAAATCGCAATTTCTTTCGAATTCACGTATCGCCACAGGAAAAAAGCGATGACGGAACTGCGTGAAATCGTAGGGTCATTATCCTCTTAAAAGTTTGGCGCGCATGAATAAAAAAAAAGCTGCGCGTGTCCTTTTGAGGCTGCACCGCGAAACTTTCCCTCTTCTTTTTTTTTTATCGAAAAAAAGCCTACACCCTTGAGGTTCACGTTCGAACTTCATAGCTCGGTTCCATCATTGTGTCTCAAATGTCCGCTACGATAGCCAACGAAAAGAAAAAATACGAGGCGTACGCAGGCACGATAAAAAAATTATTCTTGTTTTCTGGCCTCTGGCCAGGCCTCGGATCACACGAGTCCGTTCGTCTTCTGGCCTTTCTTTATGCTTTCATCGGTATTATATTGCTGATGGCAAATTTCAATTTCATTATTCATAATTTTAAAAATGTGGCTTTAATAACAAAGACTATGGGAATGACAATCAGTGCGCTTGCTGTCATACTCAAGGTAATTTTTTATTCGTCAACTGATGTATCGTACGGGTGCACAAGGGCACGGAGAAATTGCGAAAAACGTGTGTCGATAATATCGGATACTTCGCAATGGCAGCTCTCGGTTGATATGTCCAATTTATAATATTAATTATCCAATATTATAAATGCAAAAATTTGAATAATCCTTCGAACGTTTGTCAATCGCGTCGTAACGTTATTTGTTTTAACAACGTGTTTTTTTTTGTGTCCTTCAGAAAAGGATAATTAATTGCACAAAAAAAATTATAATCCCAATTTTTCGAGCACTGAGGTAACCAACTTAACCGACTAACTATATAATTTAATTGAACAATCTAAAAGTCAATTGAAGAATCCCAAATTTAATCTACCTTTTAAAATCGTCGATATTAAAAAGACGTAGGTTTATAGAATAGCACATTAGTCCTATTTTAATGTAAAAATATGCTGGTCGATGGTGCACACCAAAAATTGATTTTTCCATATACATAAAATGACTTGAGTCGTATCACTCTTCACGAGATCTTGAAACCGTAACGATAACTCTAGCTTTATTTCGGATTTTCAATCCCCTGCTTTTTAATCGAATAACTTGATAACTCTATTTCTTTCATTTTAGCGGTTCTTGTATTTCCTAGCTATCCACTTGTTCTTTTAATCTCAATTTTAATTGCATTCCTACCCTCGCTATTTATTTACCAAAATCGCTGTTTTATGTAGACTCGCTGTTTTTTTGTATTACTTTATTTTTATCTTATAAGAAATATGTAATTTCGTTGCGTGCCAGAATATTTATCTGTCCTAGAGCATAATAATAAATCTAAATCTCGGTCTGAATTTGAATTTAGTTTATTGACTCAGCTATTTATTTAAATAACAATTTTGAATTCTGGTTTGGATAAATAATCTAATTTTATTATCTGAATAATAAATATTGAATTATTATTTAGATAAATAACGCGTTGGCTCCAATGTGTATAGAACTTCAGTGTATTCAAAGTCTTAATTTAAGAGGGAGCCACACCCTCGACAAAACTTCGACGCAGCCTAGGCTCGCGACGATGAAAGAAAATTAGCTCGAGCTAGGGCTAACTATAGCGTGGCAACATTGTCGCTAGTGTCGGGAAAGCCCTGACAGGTTTCGTGTACGAATATGTAAATACGTAAACACCGAAAATTTGAAGATGTGCGCCGCGCCAGCATTCGCAGGAACTAAATATCACAAATGGACGATAATTTCTCGAAATCGTAAACAAATACCTAAAAATTGTGGTTTCCTACCGATTTCCCCAAATATGTGACGTAATCTTACGATTTCGGTACCAAAATGTGTGTTTTGAATATAGCTACGCGGCTATTCTCTCCTCCAAGTCGTGGCATTAGCCAAACTCTCTATTTTACATAATTTCTATCACGGGACTCGGATGGTGATAGAATCAGTTATTTTTTTCGATTTGTGAAATTTCGAGAGAAGACAGCCATTCGTATATCAATTTGACATTATCCAGCAAAATTCGGTGAAATTCTGAAGAGCCGTTCAGGAAATCCGTGGGAAACTATCAACCTGATCAGCGGAAAATGAGGGCGGGTGTGCTGGTCCCCCTTAAAACAAAAAGGATCAAAAACCGAGTCTGTTCCGATTTTTTCGATCTTTCAACTGCGCATACATCGTGGACCATTTTTTTTTTTTGTAAGGTATCTCTGTTCACGATGCATCGCGAGCAGATTAAAGTGACCCACGAGATTCTCGAGTCGACGTTTCGCAGGGAGTTCGCAAATCCGGAGTACCGAGACGTTTTGCTCTCCCCGCTCGTTTATTTCTATCGTCCGACGATTATAATGGCCAGGGCGTTCATCACGATCCCTTCGATCTACTGTGTAGCTCCGCTATTATCGATAATTATCCAACGTATACGCGGCGCCGATCCGATCGAGTATCACACCATCTTCCTCACCAAGTACCCCTGGGATCCCAAAGCTAGCATACCGGTCTACGTCGTTCATTACGTTATCGAGAGTATCGGCGCAATGGGCGCGGGCTTCGTATCGGCCAGCATCGATGCCGGTCTGGGCTACTATATCTTTCAAATCGCAACCCAATTTCGGGTGCTATCGTATCGCTTGACCTCTCCCAAGTCGAGCGAGGATTATCGATTGCTCGTTCGGGAATGCGTGATCAGACGGCGTCAATTGATCGACTGTTGCGAGTGCATCGAGCGCGTTTACGGACCGATTGTTCTCTGGTTCATGACCACGAGTGCACTAAGCCTATGCGCTAATGTCTATCAAATGAGCAAGGTATTTATGACGTTGAAGTTGACAACGTTGAACTGCGCTGACGTTTTCTCCAACGGTGTGGTTATACGAAATGAAACTTCTATCCGACACGTTGAATTCTGAAAATCTAAGTTTAGATTTCAATTTAGAGAACTCAGTAGACGGAAAATTCGTACTTTGATCGAAATCGAACTATTTTCCAAATTTGCAATAAAAATTGCTATTTTGAATTTATAAGATGTTCGATTCAAGTTCAGTGAACCCGAAAACTATGATTTGCAAAATAGTAGACAAATGGATGTAGTAACAAAACGCTTTCTTTTATATATACCCACGTATTTGTCATTGTGTAAAAGTAGCACAACTTTCTTCTGCCTTCGTGTGTCTCAGTCACAGTTAAAGAGTTGGTGGTAATTGTAAATTGACAAAAATTTGTAAAACTTAGTGTTCCAACTTAAAACAGAGGCAGTTAAACGTGGTTAACAACATTTGTGTTGCAACGGTGTGAACATTACGTTTGTTCAGCAATAACGTTCGCGGCTATTAAATACGATGATATGTTATTGATGTTAGATGAGCTCGGAAAGCATCGCGGCTGCCATTGTCTACATCGTCTCAAAGCTCTTGCAGGCCCTGTTCTACGCGTGGGTCGGATCATTCCTAACGACCGAGGTACCAAAGACCAAATCAACTCCACTTTACAAAGGTAGATATTACCATTATTTTGCGTTCAACAGACCGAGTCCTTCCGGGACGCCATTTATAGCAGTGAGTGGCCAGGATCTGGTCAGATGTCCTTGATGACCAGCGTCCTCATAATGTTAATGTGGAAGCCGGTGGTACTGACGGCCTGCAGTTTCTCGACGATATCGATGGACATGTTCGTTGCGGTGGGTCTCACTTTCCTA
>JAPYZI010003364.1:0-24112 GCA_030523105.1 Ophioninae sp. A BG-2022a | reverse complement strand
CATCCGTCGGTAGTTACTCGCACCGCAAAATCCCAAAATTGTCATTACCGACGTAACGAGGTGCCGCGTCAAAAGTTTCCAACGTGTTCGTCATTCCCTCAAGCTTATCGAACGCATACAAAAAAAAAAAAAAAAAACAAAACAAAGGATTATTGAATGAAAAAATATATTTCGTAACCAAGGATGCAAACTTCGGTCGAAACTTAGAATCGGTTTGTACATTCGTAACGTTTAGGACCAAATGTCTGTGATCGTTATTGAAAGCGCGTCTTTGTCCAATGTCTCTTCGGTTCCCTATCAGTTTTGCTTACATCGGAGTGCCAGACCTGTAGATAGAATCCGTTAGTACTACTTGCAACAACCACAATAACAATCGGGGTTCCCAGGCTTTTTCACCAACCCTCCTCCCCCCAATGGTGGTGGTTCTCTAGTTGCGTTTCCATACGACCAAAACATTCCAGACATTCTCTTCAGCCCAGCCGTCGCTATCGTCCCCGCATTGTCACAACCCGTATGCAACCATATCGCTCGATACGCTCTCATACAGCTTCGTTACGTTTGCCCGATAATGGAATTTACCATTTGTTCACCGAAGGAACGTAACTCCCCTCGAAACCCCGAGTCTCACTCGTTCGTCCCATCTACTTTCTCAATCCATACGTACTCGCCTGCATTTCCGTCTCTTTTATACGAGCTATGTAGAACGCCGAGAAGTATTCACGATCGCCGCTATTCCCGCTTCCCGGACGATACGACCGAGCTCTATCATTTTCAGAATTCGTACGTTCACGACTGTCGGGAACGAGAATGAGAAGAGCCACATTCAACGAGTCCCTCTTTGACAAGTGGAATCTCACCGCGCAACGTCATACGTAACTTTCGACGTTTTATCTTTAGGGCCTTTCGTTTCGAATCGGTATCGAGAAATAAATAAACTTTTTTTTTGTCTTGCATATTTGATTATTTTTTATTGATTGTTTTATCGTTAGTTGTATAATTGTTAATTAATTTCGCAATTTTTTTTTTCGAAAAAACGAAACGCGAGGATTTATAATCATTTTAGGGAGGGCTGAAAAGTCGAAAGGGAAAAAAATGACAGTTTTATAGATTATTCATTTCGAAGGTATGAGTAAGATTATTGAAATATCGTTTAAACAATAATATTAGTGCAATTGAATATTTTCAATCAATAATTAAAAATAATTAAACATTTCACGAGGGACATTCGAGCGTCGCGAACTCAACGTTTTACTGAATTTTTAAAGTGTTTTAATTTAATTATAAAAGAAGCGAATTTTCATAAAAGTGATAATATTTTGTGAAACTCGAGGGAGCCATTCGTTACCTTGTTCTTATAGTGAAAATGGAATTTTCGTTGTTTCTTATTTTCACTGGACTGTATAAATTATCACTGCTAATAAATAATGAGCGAATAACGTTGACGAGAAAAACGTCGGTTGAAACTTCGAGCAAATCTCATAATTGACTTTGGAAAAATGAAGTTTCGAGAAAAAGACGTTTAAAGTTTGAGTAGGAGTTCTATCTTTGGATCAATGAGTTTACCTTAAGCCTGTGATTTCCGCACCGTATATTGGTGCTGAAATTATCGTTTAATTTGAGTTGCCTCGGGCAGTGAACAATTTTTTTTTTTTAATTTTCACAATAGCTCTTCAACGGTTTATAGATACCCATATCCGGTATCGCTTGAAGGGATTGCCGTTATCGTTTTATCCGATATTTAACTCAGGAATTATTCAGTAAACATTTCACGTTGAATTATTAGTTTCAGATTGAATCATTGAACGGTGGTGCGGCTTCTTGTAACGATATTTTAAATACCACTTTCTTATTATCGTTTTTCCACGTTGCAATCTTCATACTGATAAAAAGCGTGGGCAAATTTTTTTTTTTAATTTTTCGTCTTAGAGAAAAGAAAATCTCGCGTCCGTAGTTTCAAAATGTTCTTTCCTGAAAAAAAGTATTTTTACAACACCAGAAGAACGAGAATACTTCATAGCTTTGGAAAATTCACTTTTCCAAAAGTGAAACTTCAACGCCACGGAGTATTCTCGTCCTTCAGGTGTTTTAAAAATACCTTTTTCGAAAAGAAAAATTTTGAAACTATGGATCCGAGATTTTCTTTTTTTCAAGACGAAAAATAAAAAATGATTATTCTTTCTGATTCTTTCTCAACCCAAATGGACGAGAATACCCCATAACGTCGAAGTTTCACTGTTCCATGGCTTCGCAGTTTTGCTTATAAAAAAAAACTGAATATTTAAAAGCCCAAATGGAGGAAAATATCCTACGGTGCTGTAGTTTCACTTTCAGTAAAATGAATATGTAAAAGGGACGAGAATGCCCAATGGCTTCGAAGTTTCACTTTTGAAAAAGTGAATTTTTAATAGCCCAAAAAGATAAAATTGTTCCATGACTTAAAAGTTTCACTTTTGAAAAGTTGAATTTTCAAACGCACGGAAGGATGAGAAGGCCCCATGGAAACGTGGTGGAACTTGCGGCAGATGGAATCGGACGATTTTGTCAGAGATACGCGTCACCGTCGAGGACAATGTAAAACGTTTTTCCCTCTCTCTATCTTTCTCATGAGAAATCTCTCTTTGCCAACTATCTCGATTCAAGCGAAACTCTTGCGGTGGATTTCCTCGGTTGACTATTCTCTCGTACCTACTCCCAATAGCGAGGAGAGATAGAAATCTTAAACGGCGTAACGCGCCGAATTAAGAAGGCGAACCAAGTGCGATCCACGAACGTTTTTCCTCCTTACTCGATGTTGTACGACAACAATATTCCGCTTTTCCACTTCGAAGAAAATAACCAAGTTTCTCGATTTCGAATCTTTCGACGTTTCATCGAGTGATATACTATTTCCCTCCTTCCCTCTTCTCTTTTACTTTCCCTCTCAAATTTTTCGGTATTTATCGACGGATCTTTGGAACAAGAATCAAAACATTATATTCTTTTAGGGTTCCGTAGCCCAAACGGAAAAAAAGGAACCGTAATAGGATGACTTTGTTGTTCGTTCGTCTGTTGGTCAAGACCCTTTATCTCGGGAACGCGTGGAGATATCGAGTTGAAATTAAAACCATATATTCTGGTCTACAGTCCCTTGCAGCTCTAAAAAAATCAAGCTTCCGAGTTAACGCGAAAAGAAGATACGACCTTTTATTTCGTACAAAAAAAACGTATATTTCAACTCCGAAGGGAATCAAAATTTATAGGGTATTTTCCGTTGACCTAGAACTAGGAAATTTGGCAAGTAATTACGTCTTGTACTACAAGTATAGGGAAAAATCTAAAAAGTATTCATTTGTAATTTAATCTTTAAAAAAAAAAACTTGGAAATAATTGCGAGACTGGATTCCTGAACTATTTATATAATATTTACCTACAAATTTGTATGGAACCCTCGGTGTTGGTCAGACATGCGCGGTTTTTTTTTTTTAATCAATAACATTCTCGATCCAACGTTTGTCGAGACCAAACATTTTTCTAAAAACATACAATTACCCAAAAATCGCAATTTCAAATACCTCATTTCGAGCTGTATTAAAATAGCAAAGGGCGCACACTTACCCCGAACAACTTTATCAAACTGTATATTCCATCATTACGAATTCACGTCGATGTACCATGCACCTGATTAATTGGTTAAACCGAGGAAAAAACCGCATCGCTCGTGTGTTTCATACTTTTTTTTTATTCCCTTTTCTTTTTTTTTCGCTCTCGGTAAAGTTTTGAAATTTTTCGTGCTCCGGTAAGACGATGAATTTTTTTTCGACGCGTATCGTTCTAGTTGATAAATTATGCGCCGGCTATACGTTACATACATATACATGCAGCAAGTAAATACTTCATAATGTTATTCAAAATATGCGGGTGTACACCATACCCGTAGGAGAGACTTCCGGGTATAGCCAAAGTTAATTTTAGAGCGTGCAACCAGAGGGCTCCGGAGGTCTCGACCCTTGACGGATGCAAACTGCCCCCCTCTGTAATCTACATGGTAACACCCTCGCCTTCTCTATCGCATTATATCTATATATGTGTGTGTATATATATATATTGAGGAAAACTTGTATCGCCTGCGGCCTCATCACCTTAGCTCGCAGCTTCGGTATACCGTTATCTGCACCAACCTATATATATATATATATATATATATATATATATATATGTTGGTACACGATGGATCTTTTCTTGATTTTAACGCGCGAGATCCTTTTTTTTGTCTTTAGACTGTGTATAATTGCAGCCGGAAAATACCGTGTCAAATTGAATGGAAGAAAGCAACGTACCTATATATTATTACCCGTTTATCGGTCTTCGTAGACGCTGGAGCGTCTCTTCCTTTACGATAAATACAAGTTTTCGAATCGACGAGTTTTGATTTCGCTCGTGAATGAATTTACAGTCGATCGTCACCCGTAAACGCAATTTACACTCGAAAGCTATTCTATCTCAGAGAAACTCAATTTTCTTTCGCAAGGAAAAATCAAAATGAAAAATAAAAACAAAAAAGAAGACGAAACAACAGGAAGAAAGATTGAACGAGGATGAGGGAGGGGAGGGGAGGGGAGGGGAGATTTTTCGTTGGCACGAAACGGACTCGTGATGCGATTAGATATTCAAGAATACGGAGGGGCGTCGGGGGCGTCGATCGGAGCGTCCCCTAAAGACGAAGAGGTCTGACGTCGAAAGTGAGTATGGTCGGGTGTGTAAAGCTGCACTGGTAATGTCCAAGGACCGGTCCACCATCCGTGGATTCCTGTTTGTCGTTTTTTACTGGTCCACACTTTTGGCCGGAGAACGAACGAGAGAGTAGGATGAGGAGTGCGCGGGTGGCTGAAAGAGGGCGGAAGATTGTAAGTCGAAGGTGGAGGAACGAAGAGATACTGCACGAAGAAACGTAGCCAAAAATATCTCTGGCTCGTTTTCCGCTCGTCGAGATAACAAAACGATCTACGGCCGAGCCGTATATGTTGGTAAATATTTTATATACAGAGAGGAGAAAAGCGAGGGAAAAGGGAAATAGAAGGAGAGAGCCAGTGGACGCTGGCGAGACGAAGGGATGACTTCGGGGCAAGGGAGAGATGGAATTTTGGGAACAGGGGTGGTTTTGTACCGTTGGTGGTGCTCCCACATCCTTGTCGCTGTTCTAGCCTCTCCTTCCCCCCCCCCCCCTCCGTCTCTCTTTCTCTCTCTCTCTCTCTCTGCT
This sequence comes from Ophioninae sp. A BG-2022a, assembly GCA_030523105.1. Lineage (NCBI taxonomy): Eukaryota > Metazoa > Arthropoda > Insecta > Hymenoptera > Ichneumonidae > Ophioninae sp. A BG-2022a. The sequence goes on along the minus strand of JAPYZI010003364.1, from coordinate 18,876 downwards.
CGGCTTCCTCTTTCTCCCTTCGACCAATGAAGCGAACACGAAGGGGGTGGAAGGGACGGGGTAGGTCGAGATTCCAATTTAGATGCGGCGACAGCAGCGGCGACATCGTCTCGTATGTTTGGCTCTCCCGGTACCGCGAGAAGAGTGCTCACCCCCCTCATCCCCGAGCACCCTTACAGAGCGTATACAAATTTGTAGGCAAACAGGAAATTAAGCAGGGGAGAAGGATCGTCTCGCCCTGCTTGCTGGTAAAGAGAATGGGAGACGAGAGAAAAAAAAGGAGAGAGAGAGAGTGAGAGGGGTGGGGGAAGAGAGGGATTGCACAGATATCGCATTCTCGCAATTTCGTACTTATGCTTTTCGCTTTCTGTCTCTCTCTTTCTATGTATATATTTATAAATATATATATATATATTTCTCTTCTTCTCTTTTTTTCTCTCGAACACTTTTTTTTCTTTCCCTACTTCTCTTTCTTCCTCTTTTCTCCGCGAAACGTGGAAAACGAGAGTTTGATACGTATCATCCTCCCGTGTTTTTCGTTCTCGAATACGATCGTTGCACGATCAATCGCGTGCACTTCAAAAATTTCCAGACTCCGCAGACGACGACAATTATTGAAGGATTTTTATTCCGAAGTAGAAAAAAAGATAAACAAAAAAGAGAAATAGGGATGGATAAGAAAAAAAAAAAAAAAAAAACGTCAAGTCAGCGGGAATTCGAGAAATCGGGATTCCGAGTAAAATCATCCCTTATCTGAATCGGATATAACCAACTGTATCACAGTGATGTTCGCCGTCCCGAGCACTTTCGAAACTTCGAACGATCGTAATTCGCTCTCTTTTCTTTTTTCTTCTTTTTCTTTTGGATATTCCGTTGATTCGTTTTGTTCTTTTCTGATCGATGACGTTTTGTTTTTATTCCACGAAAAAAAAATACACACACACACACACACACATATATATATATATCCTCGTCAGCGAAAACAGACGCGTGTTTCGCCGTGACAGGAAATGTGATTTTTTTTTTTCGACGCTGATTTTCATCTCGGCGTTTCATCTCTCCGAAACGGTCGTCCAGAAATGTAGCCGCTGCTTTATCAGTGTTACCAGCATCTGTCGAGCTTTGGTCCAACGGCTGGAGAGAAAAACCGATATTTAGCTGTTCCTTTACTGGCGCGGGGGAGGGGGAGAATCAGAAATGTTCACGTCCAATTTACCGGAGCGATTTAATAAGCCGACAATTATTTTTATCGTGGAATCAATCGGGCCTGTACCCATTAATGCTGACCTTTCTCAGTTTGCGGCAAAGGGATAAAAAGGGAGAGTGAGTGAGGTGTAGGGAGGAGGAAAGAGGGAGAAAACTTCGAATCTCGCGAGGGCAAGATCCAATGGCTCTCTCAGGAATATTTATTACGTCGAAGCCACATACGTAGCCGCAAAAAATGGCCGCTTAGTACACACGTAGAATATATACAGGGTGTCCCACGACGGAACACCATCCGTGAAACGGGGGCGTCCTTGGGGTTGAAATTTTGAGTTAATTGATACAAACATTTATATTTTTTCTTAAATTCTGAATTATTATTATTTATAAAAGACAGATAATTAGGCCGGGTGAACGGGTGTGCATGATTGGCTGCCTTTAATAAATAATAATAATTCAGGGGTTAATAAAAAATATTAACGTTTGTATCAATTAGATCAGAATTTTAACCCCAAGGAGCCTTTCCACGAATGACGTTCGGTCGCGAGACACCCTGTATGTATCAGAGAATACGTAGGCGCGGAACATTTCCGTCCGGAGAGCATAACGATTTATGACGGTCTAATAACTTCCTCTTATCGCGCTTCTCTTCTCATCGGTCGAATCCAGTCGCCAGGAAAAGTCCAGAGCGGTACAGAGTCCGCGAGTGAACGCTGTGTGGTGGTAGCCGATGGGTCCAGCACCCTCGATCCTCTTCTATCATCCATCTGCGTGTACGTATTGGAGAAATACGAAAAAAAAAGAATTAAAAAAAGAGAAAATACAAAATCAAAACAAAAAATATTGTCCCAGAGGCTCGTGTATGACCGAGGATGACTGGAGGACTAGAATGAATAAAGTCTTTCTTTTTTGCTTCTCCTCGACCCTATTTATGTCAGCCCCTTTTGCCCATCTTTTTTTCTTCTCTCTTTTTTTTTATTTTCTTTACTCCACTCGACCATCCGCGTCCTCGTTCAAGATTCTCGTGGAAAGTAAATTCGTAAAAGTCACACGCTCAGCCGACTATTCTCCGAGCACAAAAGCCATTTGTTATTTTTTACAACCTCGTCCCGTTCGATCGAGCATGCTGCTGGTATTTTGCAAAAAATCCTGTTAACATCGGTACGTCCAAGGACGACCTTCGGTTATAGCGAAGACCACGTGTATCAACCGATTTTTTACCTTCACAGCGAATACAATTTGTTTCCTTTTCTTTTTCTTTAATAACGTAACGTTCGGACATTAGTTGGAACGTTTCGCTGTATTGGCAATATTCGTTGAAAGTAACGAAATTAATAAATAATAATAATAATTTAATAACAATAATAACTTGTCCAAATATTTGGACACGAAAGTTTTCGATCGGAGGGACGAACAGTAATTGGTGTCCGAAAAATTGTACAATTTGCTATTATTCAACATTTTAATATATATTATTTAAAATATTCAACTGTCCGAGGTTTAATATACGCGTTCTGAAAAGTAGAATTTACGAGGTTGATGGCAGTTCCGACAACTGTTTTTAAAACCCATCCTCAAATGAATAATAAATTCTTAAACTTCACCAACTCTTAATCGTCCGAGCATTGGTACAGTTACCTTAGGCTAATGCTTCTGGAATGTTGAGAAGACTCGACGTTAGAAAGATACTGAATTCGGTCATGAGGCCATGATGATCGAATTCTGCAATTTTGTTTTACATTTCTGATGGGACTGCTCGTAATTAAATTACCGAAATGGATTCGTCAGTCAATCGGTCATTCCTTATGCCCCCGAATCAGATCGAGCGACGATGAAACAAACATTTCATTCCAACGAAATCTCGGAGAGATCTTCCATAATTTGCCAGCAGCATTTCGATATAACGCATTTACGTTTTCAATAACGGATGTTTTGGTATGAATTTTTGATGGTAGGTGACTTATAATATAATAATGTACCGAGAACATCTCAAGAGCTGGGCTTCAACGATAACCTCAAAAATCCTTATTTTATTTATAGTAAAATTGAGATTTAACGAACATAAAAAGAAAATTCTGAAATCACGATTCCCAAGGGTCTGAATTTTTTGGAACTGACTGAACGTCTGCTAATCCTTAAGGATATTGTTTTAAAAGTTTCTCCAGAACGTATTTTTTAATTGTAAATAATTGGAAAAAAAAGTAAAAAAAGTTGCCTCTGTCGTTCGACAAATAAAAATTGTGTCAGTTTAAAATTTGTAATGAAAATAATGAAAATTTTCAAAAAGATTTAATCCGATCGATGTCGTTATAAAATCTGAAAAATTCACGAAACTTTTAAGCATCCAATTGGAAGCTGAAGCGCACCGTTGATTTGTGATTTTGATGAAAAACTGTAAATTTAACCCGAAATCATTCGAATTCAGAGAAGGGCGGTTCGCTTGTAAAATGTCCCGGGAGAAATAAAAATATGGGGGCGAAATTGTTTCTACGGTTAGGAGGATCGCAGTCTGTCACTCAGAAAACGCAATGCGGGGTTATTACACGGGCGAAGGGATACGAAAGGGATGCCGAGGGACGATGATTCGGGTCTGGCGGGCAAATGATGTATAGTGTACCGTCTGGCGGAAGAGGGATCGAACTACGTACACCGGGAGGAAAAAATGGAATCGAGAGAGAAGAGATCGGAGTTGGGGTCGTGAAGGCTCGCGAAACGGTAGGGAGCTCGACCTTTGGCGATATTTTTCACGAGCTGGAAGGGCTCAAAGAGGCAGCTTTATTAAAAGTCCTCGCGTATTCCCTCTTTTCGTATTATTGCTTTTCGCAAAATACTCGGAGTCTTGAAAACGACAAATCCTCTATATTGCATACCTCACCGAACAAACTGACCTGAAACACGAGGTCCGCGTGATTCAAAAATTTGTTGGGTGACCAAAATTGATTATGAACAAAACTTTATCCAATATACCGATAAACAAATCTTAGTCGAGTCTTGTCTAATATTGAAAAAAAAATCCGGGCAAGTGCGAGTGGGACTCACCCACCGAGGGTTCCGTACAAATTTGTAGGTAAAAATTATAAATAGTTCTGGAATCCAGTCTCGCAATTTTTTTCCGATTTTTTTAAAGATTTAATTAGAAATATATAGTTTTGAGATTTTTTCCTATACTTGTAGTACAAGACGTAATTACTTGCCAAATTTCCTAGTTCTAGGTCAACGGAAAATACCCTATAAATTTTCATTCCCTTCAGGGTTGAAATATACGTTTTTTTTTTTGTACGACGTAAAAGGCCGTATCTTCTTTTTGCGTTAACTCAGAAGCTTGATTTTTTTAGAGATTCAAGGGACTGTAGGCCAGAATATATGGTTTTAATTTAAACTCGATATCTCCATGCGTTGCGGAGATAAAGGGTCTCGACGACGGTCGAGCGGACGGACAACAAAATGATCGTATAAGGGTTCCGTTTTTTCCGTCCGAGGTACGAAACCCTAAAAAGAAATGATCTTTGAAATAGGACGCTCCGAATCGATGTCAAAGCGATGATCAATCGAATCACCAAAATCAAGACGGAGGTCAGGCCCGAAACTCGGGGTTGTCTGTAAAAAAAAAAAATAGTTCGGAGGAATAAGTTTGAGAATAGTTAAAATCGTATAAGCCTTTTTTTATAACGTACATTGATAAAGTTCAGTACCAAATTTCGTCAATTGGATTGAGTTCAAAAATCCTTGATTAGCTTTTTCATTTTCTAATCGATAAAACTTTGTACCTACCCATAATTGTTAACGCACATATCGAAAACGTTCAACCGATATTCCAATTGTCGAATTTATAGATTCGAAATACTTTTTTTATATTTTTATTTATTCAAATATAAATGTGATTTCGAAGTAATCGCCGTTGCCTAACCCATTAGTGCACGATAAAGGGTAGTGGAGAGAATGTCCGGGACAGTGGAACGCGTGGAATTTCACGTTCTCGCCGTTCTCCATCGCTCTCCACTCGTCTCTACAATTCCCTCATCCCATAAAGTTGATGTCGAGTGTCTGTTGCTCTCGAAACGTGGCGGATGACGCGCGTAAATCTCTTCAATTTTAGCAATGCAGGCGCTTCGAGGTACTTCAAGGATCTCGTGAAAATCCTCATTCCCTATCAATTATTCGATCGAGAGTTGACCGAATGTGCTTCATCAACCTCATAATCAAATACCCATTTACGACTGTCACGAAACTGTCACAATCGGATTAACGTTATACAAGTTCAGAGCCTCCTTTGAACCTCCCAGGGCCTATTTCTTCTGTAACCCAAAAGCTGCTAGTCTCTGTTGAACCAAAATCCGATTCTCGAGTTCGGTGCCGTGAAGAGGCATGATCGAGTGAACCTCCTTTTGACCTCCAGTTGTAGCGAAACATAGGGACCATGTGCCTCTTTAACCTATTTTTAATTTTAAATCTGGTAACTGTTTTTTATTCCGAAGTAATCTTGTTTAAGCCCAAACGCGATATTTCTTCGATCAAGGTTACATTGGGTTATGATGGGTACGATAAAGGAATCTTTCTTAAGTGGTGAGATGCAGCCAAAGGCGTGAAAAAAATGAGAATCTTCAATAATTTTTTAAAAATAGTAATTAACATTTTTGTACAAAACTGGTTGCGCTAATTTATTATGCTATATTTCAAGCTGACTTGTACAAATTTTCATGCAAAAATATATTATAAAAAAATATATATATTTATATAAATGTATTTATGAAATATATTTGTAAATTGATAAATAAATAATAATTTATACATTTTTATTTATTTATTTATATATATATATATATACATTTATTTATATATTTATATGAATTCATAAATGAATAATAAAAATATATGTATCAAATATATTTAAAAAAATATATATATTTATAAAAATATCGCCATGTTTGTCAAAGATGGCATTCTTTGGATGCCAGGTTATTATTATTATTATTTATTAATTACGTCAAATTAAAAATAAAACTTCGTTTGATTTTACATAACAAAAATTTGAGAAATTGCGAGCCCCATAATTTCTGAATAAACAAAAAAACGCATCATGTTTCTCGTCCTTGGAGGTTAGGAAAAAAAAACTCTATCGACGAAATAATTGGCCGCGTTGGATATTCGCCAAGGTATTGTAACGCGGAAGATCCTAGTGCGCTGCAGCCTTCTAAAAACTCGTATACTCAATTACTCGCTAGCATGATTTTTCCGAGTTTCTTCGTCTACGTAAACCGGAATTTCTTTTTCATCACCCTTCTCGTTTTTCCGGTATTTCATGAAGCGTATGAATATAATGTAACCAATAGACTTCATGCTGAAACTGCGATCTATTGAAGCTTTTTTGCAATGCGCAAGAATTTCACAGCAAATTGGATGATATTACGCACCGGAAAAGAATTTTCTTTCGTGACTGGCAATTCATTCATGGGTTCGTTAACATGAGTTTTCTATGGAAGGAAGATTGAGACGAAACCAGGATGAATAAGTAAAGAAAAGACAGTAATGGTAAAGAAAAAACAACTAAACAAATAATGAAGAATAAAACTAAATGAAACACATATAAATAACTCAAATAAATAAATGATAAAGAATAAAAGTAAATACAAATATAAACGAAAATGAATAAATAAAAAAATAAATAACTATTATTATTATTATTATTATTATTATTATTATTATATTTTTTATGATTATTTGTACAAACAAAGACTAAATAATTTTTTAAAAAATAATAAATACCTATTTGTTTAACGAACGATAAAGAAATCCAATATTAATATTCAATCGACGTTTCGTTTCGTCTGTTTTAAATTGACAAAAAAAAAAAGAACGTTCGATAAGTGGATTGTTAGGATTTCAATAACTGTGGAAATAAAACAAATCCAATAGTTCGAAAGGTGTACTTCATTCGTTGTAATTGCGTTGCTACGAAGCTAGGTCTGAATATATCCGATCAAACGATTTTCAACGAATCCGACTTTGGTATACGAAGATAAAAGGTTTCGGATCGTAATAGCCTACAAAGTGTAGGTACATAAATGAATAAAAAGAAAGAAAGAAAAAAAAAAATAATCGATAAATATTACGAATGCTTAAGGGTCTGTTACCGTAACTGGTTGTTCGGAAGAAGGCTCGAATTCGAGGGGGTGTTAGTACAGAAGGTTTCCTTTAACCCCCTCGTCATTCCTCTCGCAGCTTTAGCCTTCTACTCGCTTCGAATGGCAAAGCGTTGGGTTATACTATCCGGTGGAATCGCTTCGAGGAATTTGATGCAAATTGATGCTGAATCGATACTAAGCTGGCTAGAGTTTCTAATAAGATTCCCGTTGCCTCTCAGTCGTTGTTGCCCGCCCAATCTCCAACCGGCGCTCCTCCCACCCCTCGCCCCTTTTTTATTGCTCCGATCTCGCCTGTGCAACGCCGTTAATAACGACCGGGAAAGAGAATTCGAGATTGAGATATATATTTAACAGTACGGGCTGCTTTGATTCGTTTCGACCCTGCGAAACCCATTGTTTCAGCTTCTTTTCATTATAAATGTTATTATTAGTATTATTATTATTATCATTAATATTTTTGGATTTTTTAAATGATATTTATATTACTTTTATATAATGTTTATGAATATATATTTATATATTTATATATACAGATAAATTATATTTGTTTATATGATTATAATTTATTTTTTTTTATTATTTTTTTTTACCAGAGAAAATATCGCTGAAGGGTCTTTTTCGACAGCTGATGTCAGAGAAGTATAATAATCGTTACTCTCATCTGACAAAACGTTATTAAGATTAAATTAGGATATTTTAATTACTGATGACAGTGGAAAACATTTTTAAGTGTTTAATTGTTATTAAATTATTTATTTGTAAAGTTATACGTATAGAATGCGATTAAGACTCGTAAATCCGAAATTCCTATATTTTGGACTGATCTTCGATTATTAGATTTTGAAGCAAATCTAATAATATCTTTAATTAGTCGACGGAGATTGTGGAAATGTAAAAAAAAAAAAAAACGTTATTTTCGTAACATCTCAACGATGCAATCTTAAAACACTAATTCGTCCTAGTATTTTTTGAAATACAAACGTAATCTTCGATATTTGTAGTTTATACTGTAGTCACGTTTACTTGAGAAATTCCAGGACGAGTCGCGTAACTCGAGAATTTAATCAACTGCGTTGATAAACGCGTAAAAATGCCGATTTGAATATACGAATTTAATTCGAGCCTGAAAAATGTCTCCTCGCTTGCACTTGGTTGGGCGCTCCTTAAGATTCCATCTTGTCTTTATTTCCACCCTGGTGTAACCCCGGATCCAGACGCGACCCGGTATTCTACCATTTTCCCTCGTTTCTTCCCTCGTTTCTTCCCTCGTTTCTTTCCCCCCTCGCCGAACGTGCGGCATCTTACGAAAACCGCCATTGTCTCGTTTCTCGCGTAAAGCATTTTACTGCCGGCGCTGGGATTTTTCAACGACGGGAGCTAAAGGAGAAAAAAATATGCGTTCCGGCGCACGTCTCGCGTGAGCTGTACCCTCGAGGCTTATTCGTGAATTTTTTTCCAACCCGCTTTCAAGTTGTACATCTGCAAACGCTGGTTTCCGGTTTTCGAGCTCCGACATACCCAACGAGATCCGCCCTTCTTCTAGAATTATCACTATTTATTTTACACAAATTAAAATTTTATTCAACGAATCTCCTGGACTTTTGAAACTTGCCGAGTTCATTTCAATTTCATGGTAAATAAAACTTATTAACTTTCGTTTGTGTTAAACAGATACAAAATTTCGTAAAATTTCGCGAGGAAGCTCGATCGCACGCGGAAAAGTTTCGATGTAATCAGTATTTGTTCATGGCGTGTTCTTCATATTAATTCGCACTTTGATGACTTTTCCACCTTTTGCACGCTGGAAAAAAAAAAAAAAAAAAAAACAATTAAAACGAAAGGTCGGAGCGAAAATTTCAGTGTTTGAGAATGCTGATGAAATTTCAGTGTCTGCTTCATAAAGCTGAAACGTTAATACGCTCATATTTATCGTTCCCCTTTTTCTTTATTTTTTTTTTTTCACGTACCGCAAAAAAGAAAAAGCCGTTAGCCACGCTTTTCTCATAGCCTCGTTTTCGCGTCCTCCGGATATTCCCTGCTACCTTCGAGCTTGGAATTTTCATATGATAGAATTTTTCTCCTCCTCTTAGAGGTATAACCCGTGTATACGTGTATACTCCCAGAGAAAAGCCAGGGAAAATAGTGGGAAGGAAAACTATTCGTAAAATTGAAGATTTTCTGGTGCACTCGAAGAGTACCTTTCGCATAATCGAAGTATGTAACGCGCATTCGCTGAAAACATTTTATTGACAGCTGAAAAATTGTTTCATTTATTGGTGGATCCATCAAATAAACTGTAACAGCTTCATGTGTGCGAGCAGTGGAAAAAGTATTTTTAAAAAATTCAACGTGCTGGTAAAAATTCTTTCCAGTTTAATAATATTGCTTAAACTTTGAAAACGCCTTGAAGAGCGACATGTGAGTTTGGGTTTTTGGGTTCGGTAATTTTTGTTACTTGGAATTAATGTGGGTAATTTGGGTTGCTTAGAATTAAAATGGAATTAATTTTGGTAATTTGGGTTTGTTTGGAATCAATTTGGAATTCATTTAGGTAATTTGGGTTACTAGTGATGAATTTGGAATTAATTTCGGTGATTTTGGTTGCTTGGAATTAATATGGAATTAATTTAGGTAATTTGGGTTTGTTTGGAATTAATTTAGGTAATTTGAGTTTGTTTGGAATCAAATTGGGTAATTTGAGTTACTTGGAATCAGTTTGGAATTAATTTGGGTAATTTGGGTTACTTGTGATGAATTTGGAATTAATGTCAGTGATTTTGGTTGCTTGGAATGAATATGGAATTAAATTAGTTAATATCGGTTTGTTGGTAATTAATTTAAGTAATTTGAGTTTGTTTGGAATCAAATTGGGTAATTCGAGTTACTTGGAATAAATTAGGAATAAATTTGGGTAATTTGGATTACTTGTGATGAATTTGGAATTAATTTCGGTGATTTGGTTTACTAGGAACTAATTTGGGTAATTTTCGGTACTTGGAATGAATTTGGAATGAATTTGTGTAATTTGGGTTACTTGCAGCGATTCATCGGAGGGTTTTTCGTTGGTTGGATTTTCGCGTTTCCTTATCAAAGATGATCGATGGTATTTCGGCTTTTATGCACCAGCCGTGCAATCAGCTTTCCATTTTTTCCTCGTCTCGAAATATTGATATTTAGTTTTTCGTTTTTTAAAATATACATTTTTATTTTTTCGATTTTAAGTTATTACTATCTCGAGGATGAGTTATTCTCGGGCGTTATTTTTGTTCCATCAACAAGCAACAAGTTAGCATAGCAGTGTTAGAAACGTGAAAAGGTTTTGTACGACTAGAAATAGCTGTAGCTCGCATAGACGTCCATCAGACCAACAAAGAATTGTCATTTTTATCCCCCATTCGCACAGTGGTAGCAACGTTGAATTCCTACTCTCTCCCATCAGTTTCTAATCTCGAGTCATCGTGCGACAATTTATTCTTCAATGTGTACAGCCAGCTGGGGATCGCGTGTGTAGCTTCCGTTCTGTGCCTCGACCCCATCTCGCGATCGATCTTCAGACTTTCTTCCCGGGTTTTACCGCGGTGAAATTCTCGCTTTATTTATATTGTCCGATAGAATGATGATTGATGACATTACTTACGACTGGGAAGGATTATTTGACGGGATGTGACGCAGGGACGATTAAAATTTGAAAAAGCTCGGAGTGAAGCTCATTAGATATACGACGAAACGAAAAGTCGTTTGCTAATCGATCGAGCTTCGCAAACGTTCGTTACGATTTTTTCTTCTAGACGAAATAACATATATTTTTCGTATTTTTGTGTCCTCCATGTTTGGTCTTACGAATAGATAATTAAATAATAAATTATCACTTAGAAACCAAATAATATTAATAACATAATTTTTTATGACAGAAAAAAATAAGCGAATCTAACGAACTTTAAAGATTATTTGATTGCATATTTAAACAATTACAAAAAAAAAAATAATAATAATAAGAGCGCCTGTAAAATTTGGATGCAGACGTTCGAGTCGATAGATTTTTCGAGCCTTCCAAAGCAGGATCCTTCCTCCTCACATGGTGAAGCAATTTTCCATCAACGATTAAAAATTCATATATTTCCATCTACCAAACAATTGTTCGAAAAATCCAATTTTGCCAACTGAAGTATCGTTCCATCACCGAATCAATATCCAACAATTAATGTTGCCAGTTCAATCTTCGTATCCTCAAATGATGCTTTTGAGGATACCGATGGCCCTCATCTGGCTTTTGAAACGTGATTGAGTACTGCGGTGAGAGAGGGTCGATCTAACGACGCGGTAATTCAATCGAACGTGCCTCATCAGTTGTGTACGTGTAGAAGTGAGCTGAGATTGCGGTATCGCCCAACCAAACGAGTCTGCTCGACTAGTAGACGCTTGAAAAAGCATTTTCGTTTTTGGCAATCTGTAAAATAGTTGGACGCAGGTCGATAGTAGGCCAGTTGGAAAAGGTCCGTATCGTTTTATAACCGAAGATGGTCGAAGGTTGCTGGAATGGATCTTGGACCGCTTTCTACGCACAATGACAGATCCTGACTATGACTACAGCGCGGGGATTCCTGAATACCGTATATACTCCTGTGCCAGAGGATTCTCTTAGATGCCCCCTCCCCTCCTCTCCCACCAAAACCCTCTTCAATGTCTTCCTCGTTCAACCGATTCCTCCGAGGGCCGCTGCTCTCGCGAGTCGGGAATTCAACGTCGTCGCTTCAGCGGAGATAGCTAACAAGGCCGAGGATATTGAATCAAGACGGAACGCGCGTTTTCCACGATCTATATAGGAAGCGTATACACGATTCGCGTGTATATATTCCACCACTGATTGACCGAACTATTCTGGCTGCTACGGGACCACCACCGAAACTCAGAGCTAGATAAAGACAGAAAGAGAAAGAGAGAGCGAGAGAGAGAGAGAGAAAGCCTACCGAAGCTCTTTCTCGTTCTCTCCATCTTCGCCTCGAATTGGGATATATAACCTGGCCACAGCTCTCGACGTTGCTAATTACCTATCCTTCGGATCGTTACGTGACTCGACGGATTTCGACTCGGCTCAAATTCACCCGGAGTGATTATACCCTCCTGAGCGAGCACGCGGGGTTAATTCGAGCCGGAGTCTTCACCAAACGGAAATAGGACGATGGGCCCTCCATCAGTGGGAGCAAGTCTGTTTATGGCATCTCCTGTGTATCAAAAGATGCCGTTATAAAAGCTAACGAACAAATCCCTTCTTACCGACCTTTCAACCTCTTTTATTACCGATCTCGTCACCCCGACCTCCATTCGTACTCACGGTCGTTGCACTCGAATACGCGAATACCACGCTCGAAAGATCCTATGGTTATTGGTGGAATCAACGTCTTCGAGAAACTTTCGGCCCTTTCGCGTTTATTTGGATCGGGACATGGTCGTGTGGTAGGGGTGTGTGGGTGTTTGTTGAGTTGGGGGGGGGGGGGGGGGGGGGGGGGGGGGGGGTGTGTGGGACAATACTCAATTATCAGAAAGGGATTTTTCGTAAATCCCTTTCTGTTGTAAAGGGATATGGAAGAGTTTGAAAACGGAGATAGGCTGTCTTCGAAAGTCGGTTGAAATTTGATAAATCCTCGAGTTATTCAATCCAGCCATCATTGTGTTTTTTTTTATATAAAAAAAAATGTTAATATTCTTTCACCTTTGTTGATGTACTGTTGTTTCCTGAATACAAATCCACCATTTTTCAAAAAAGCTTTACATTTTTATAAGGAATCATCGAGAATGTATGGAATATGGTTTGCCCCCTTAGGCTTGTTAGCCTGAAATAATTAAAAAAAATGTAAAACTGAATTTTATTAAACTCTCGTTGTATTCAATTGAATGGAACTTTTCAAACGTGGATTGAGAGAGGGAGGATAAAACATGTAGTTGATCAATTCGTTTCAGTTCTCTTTTTTTAGAATTCACTCGTGATGTATCTACGATTGTGCCGTATAAAAAAAACTTTCGTTTGACTTCGATTGAAAAAGGTGGACTCGCGAATGAAATTAAAAACGCGCATAAAATATTTATCAACGAATCACGCGAGTCATCGATTAAATTTCAAAAAGTATCAGCAGTTATCATCACAAGAAAGAAATTATAATTCGGAATTCCTAGTTTCACGTGGAGTTTGTTTGGGTTTGTTTGGGTTTTAATATCTCGGTGTAATATTTTTCAAAAAATGTGGATTGCTGAGAATTAATCGAAATTCAGGGATCGTGAATATCCATTTTTATTTTCGTTACCGTGCAATGTACATACAAAGTGGCTTATTACGTACGTAATTCTTTTTTTTTCGATCAACATCCCCGGTAAACGAAACAATTTTTCGTACATCGGCTATGAAAATTTGTTTCGTAAAAATGTTCAACAGTGAGGTAGTCATCTAGATGTTTAAATTTTTATAACGCGGCAACACACGTTTGTTATGATAGACGCGAAGGAGCGTATCCAATTAACTCTTTGAGGGCCGATGTGCAATGCACACTGCGTATCTCTGTGTGCGTGCGTAACGAGTTATTTGATGAGAATAATCAAGGGTTGATCAAAAGGGTGCAAAATTGAGGTTTGTCGAAGGCAAACGTTTCGGAGAACCAAACGATCGTACGATACATGCTGCAGTTCGGTTACGTAATGTGGCCCTTCTTGCCAATCAATATTCATCGATATTAGTCTTTATTTCGAACAATCTTTTTTATTTTCACTTTTAATTCCCAAGGTTGAAATATCGTTCTCTTGACGCATCGTCATGACGAAATAAAAGATTTTCGAATCGAATAAATTTTCCATAAACCTTTCGTTTAATGGAAAATTTATTCGATTCGAAAATCATTTATTCCGTCATTCAATTTTTCTTACGAAAAATTGGAATTTAAAAAAACCCGCGATCTTTTTTTCGACCTTTCGCCTAGCGATACGAATGAACGATATTTCGTTTTGGATAATGATGAAAATAAATTAAACAAGAAGCTTGAATTTCATGTTTCCACGTTTGATAATGTATTTTTTGGTGGATTTTCGATAAGGATATCAACTTTTCGAGATATATAGTCAAATGTGAAACTTCAATGTTGAGTTTTGTTTAAAATTTGATGTTTTTCGTTATTCTCTTCCAGCGCGGTAACCATCTGTAATTTCCCTTTTTTACAGATTCGCTTGAACAATGGTCCTTCATTGTCCAGTGTTTTTACGATAAATGTACGCGTTTGCTCGACGTATCAAAATTACGAGACCATTGTTAACTTTTGATAGGGTTGCTATAAGCGGATGGCAAAGTTGCCAACTTTGATGTCGAATATCACGAGCTGATAACGGAGAAGCTCGTTATTGAAATTTCACAAATGGACACTAGTTATACTCAGTGGCTATGGCTTTCAATAACTCCTTTCAATAATCTCCGTCAGCAGTGTACGCTAGGATGGACGAGGTTTGAAAATTATATGGAGTCTCATGTGAAAGCCGATTATGCAGGTGGGAAAATAGTGTTTTTTTTTACTGAATTTTCCATCTATGAAACGCTGCGATATTTTTCTTATTTTCTTCGTTTCAACCGCTATTCGAAAGCTCTTTTGCAGATTTGTATTATAAATATTAAACAAGAATACGCAAAAGTGTTCTAGTAAAATTAACGATGGAAATTCAAGAAATGGAATATGAAAAGAAGAATTAATTTAAGCTTGAAAAATGGAAAGGGGATTTGGGAAATTAAAAAGAATTTATCTTGCATCCTAGTGATGTAAGCTGAACGCCATTTTTTTTTACTGAAAGTTACGAAAGGAATTTACTAAATGCAAAAAAAAAAACGTCGTTAATCCAAAACGAATTAATTCAGAACACAAAAATGTTCAAATTGATTGAATAACCCACGTGTACTTTAAGCAAAAAAAAATATATATATATATATATATATATCCTGTGCATAACGACCACCATTGGAGACGGTTCGTTCACGAGAGATAACAAACGACGAGAAACGTACGCCAATTAATGGGAAAATTTTGATCAACCTAACCATTGTGATAAAAATACATAGTACATCAATACATACTCGGACGCATTGGCGACCCTGGTAGAATTCGATTCGATAAACCTGATTAGTCCACGTTTTCCGTGGTTGCCGCACTTTGCAAATTGGATAAATAATCCATCAACAGAGACGTGGTTTACGAGGTTCCTATGTTAATCTCATTTCGTGACAGTAATGGAATCTCGCAATTTAGCGGAGCATGATTGCCCCTTTTCAACCCGTCATTCATTTCTACCAACTTGTATCATCTGTTGAACAAATTACAATAATTTTTCAAGTTACTCGATCAAATTGTTGAAACGCATGGTTGCTTCAAGACGAGGTTATCGTTCGTAACGTTGAAGCATTCAATTCTGCTTTTTTAGGGCTCCTTGACTCAACAGGAAAAAAACGGAACCCTAATAGGATGACTTTGTTGTTCGTTCGACTGTTTGTCAAGACCCTTTATCTCGGGAACGCGTGGAGATTTCGAGTTTAAATTAAAACCATATATTCTGGTCTACAGTTCCTTGAAGCTCTAAAAAAATCAAGCTTCTGAGTTAACGCAAAAAAAAGATATGGCCTTTTATGTCGTACAAAAAAAACGTATATTTCAACTCTGAAGGGAATGAAAATTTATAGGGTATTTTCCGTTGACCTAGAACTAGGAAATTTGCCAAGTAATAACGTCTCATACTACAAGTATACGAAAAAAATTCTCGTAATTATACATTTGTAATTAAATCTTTGAAAAACTCGGAAAAAACTGCGAGACTGAATTCCTGAACTATTTATAATATGTACCTACAAATTTGTACGGAACCTTCGGTGGGCGAGTCCAACTGGCACTTGCCCGGGTTTTGTTTTACGTAATTTTTATCGTTAAAGTGTTTGGAATACGAGAGTGGAAGGATATTTCCACTCTCGTATTCCAAAGTAATACATTTTTCACTTCTTATGAAAGAAGTGGAAAATGAAGATTGATGTCGTATAAAGAGGATGTTGGTGATTTCCAAAT
Source organism: Ophioninae sp. A BG-2022a (assembly GCA_030523105.1). Classification (NCBI taxonomy): domain Eukaryota; kingdom Metazoa; phylum Arthropoda; class Insecta; order Hymenoptera; family Ichneumonidae; species Ophioninae sp. A BG-2022a. The sequence continues at coordinate 2,453 of JAPYZI010003364.1, read as the reverse complement.
GGAGCGATGACGTTGTTGCTTCGATCTAAGCCAGAAAGGTATCAGGTCGACGGAATAGAATCCGGGATGGATATACGTGGGTTTAAACGTTGCAACAATTGATTATGGAAAATCCATTCGAAGGTTGAATCTCTTCATCTCCCTGAGTTTCTCTCATCGTCACTCTCGCTGACTCTCTTCCTCTGGCAGCGGTCGCAGCGTAATTGATTCGACGACCACTGATGCGACCAGCACTTTGTCATTGAATAATGGAACGGCGCACGAAGCCTGGCTCTCGTTGCATCCCTCGTTTAATCTCCGTCCCTCAGTTTCTCTTTCCATTCTACGTCGCATCGCGATTGGACTTCGATCGTCGTACTTTCGGCTTTTGATCAAAATAATTAAGTTGTCTTCATTATTCGGGCATTGATGAACACAAAGCAATTTTACCGAGATATCGACGAGCGCTTCGAGAATTTCATTCAGTTAAGACCTTTTTAATATCTCAGGAGTTAAATAATATATCGATACCTAACACTCCATCTTGTATCGTTAAAATTACAATCCAGTAATTTTACGTGACGTTTCTCGAATCTATTATCGGTTTTTTTTGTCGACCAACCTTTTGGACCTTTGCTAATTATTGGGTAATTATATAGATAAGGTTTCGATAAAAACTCATCATGCGGAGATCCTGTATGAGAAATCGGATTCTCCTGATTCCTCCGTTCCGTCAATGATTACAAGATCGACATAACCTCGCTAATTGTCAATCCTGGTATATTTAATGACGTTTACATTTTTGTTTAGGAAAAACTCAGTATTAAGTTCTACAAGAATTTCGGCAGAATTTCATGATTTTATTTAATATTGAAAATAATCAATATTTTGTGAAATCTTTGTTCGAAAGTTTTAGTTAAAATTTGGCCGAAAATGGAGGCATCGTGGATTTACAACTCCAAGTCGCCTCGTGTTTATTTAACATTCCAAATAGCTAATTAAAATAATAAATAAACGCTTACAAATATTAATTTCCGACGTTCATTAATAATTCGAATCAAATTCAAATTCGTAATTCTTGACGATAAAATATTTTCAGAACTTTCGGGGATTTCGTTCCCTTCGCTTCACAACAATTAACCAAATAAATGTATAATTAGCATTATATATAATTCATATGTTCGTAACTACTAAATTATTTATCAAAAGATTTTTAAATAAATAAGTAATATTTATTCCAGATTCTATTCTAGATTTTCAGTTGATTTTTATTCGTTTTCAGATTTTATTTATCTACTTTATTTATTGTAGATAAATAGGTACATTGATTTCATCAAGAGTTGTCATTTTTCAAATGAACAAAAACTTTGGTGGTTTTTTTAATATCCATCCGGCAAGACTTTAATCTCTGCCGGAAGTAACCAGCCATTCGTCATATCCGTTTCGCGCGATCCAGTCGTTGCAGGTGTTTCTTTGCTTCTTAAAAAAAAAAAAACCAAAAAAACAATAATACAAGTTCGCGTTCAGAATTACTTTACGAAAGTGCGAGTGCACGTGACACAAGGTAACACCGTTGTTGTATAGATGTTCGCTGTTGGGAACGTTGCAGGGAGCTTTTACGCTCCGAGTGAAAGATGAGTTAGGTCGTTCTTAAAGTACGACGGAATAACCCTTGAGAATTAAACGAGCGTGGACGTTGGTGGCGAGGGGTGGGGATTTTTCCTTCAAGTGAGCTTGGGGGTCCAACGAGGAAAGGTGGCAGCGATGGTCCTGTGTTTTCTCCTTGAACCCCGCTTGATTTACCTTCTAAGCTGAAACGGCGTTAAGAGAGCGTAAATTAAAAGCTGTATTTATCATCCGATCGTGCTTCTCTTTCCCTTCGAATATTTCGAGAATACGACTCGGCGAAACACTACTTCGTACTACCTAGAACGTCAATGCGACTTTAAGTTTAAGCTCAGCCCGGATTTCCTCACGATTTCGTATTTATGATTCATTCGGATTTCCGAATCGCGGATGATGTATAGATTATCTTTTTTTTGTTATTATTATTTCATAGTAGCCGGATCGAGATGGAGTTTGAGCGAAAAGTTTTCCAAGTACTTATGTGTAATCCCCGATTCCTGGGAAACGCGTTATTCAACTTTGTGAAATTTAGTAATCCAGAGAGCTTCCATACCGAATTTTATGTACTCGTTAATTTTTGTGTGAACGCCACATGGAAATTGTCTTAAGTGAATGACGAACACGTTCCTAGCCACATCGAAATTTCAAAATCTTATTTCTCCCACACTATTCAACCGCTTTGAATGAAATTTATTGTGTATATGCAGGACGCTTGCTCTAAGAGACACGTGCTCAAAGGCATTTACCAAAATTGTGAAAATAATTGTGCAGGTTGTGGTTACCATGGGAGCAGTTGCGAGCTACGATCCATCGTATTGCACTTTCACAAATTTTGAGCTTTGTTTCAT
>JAPYZI010003363.1:0-18142 GCA_030523105.1 Ophioninae sp. A BG-2022a | reverse complement strand
GAATCCAACGCCATTATTTAAGTTAGGCAAAAACCTTTTCCAAACCCCCCAAATGAATCCCCATAGCCTACGGGAAGGTCATCCTACGACCTTTTGAAAAATCGTGATTTTTGAGATTCCGGAAAAGTAGCCTGGGAGGACGAAAAAAATTTTTTTTCCACTTTTTAAGTATTAAAAGGGTGTATTTGATCGGAAATTTTCCGCTGATTACGAATATACCCAAGTTTTTGCCGAAAGTGCCAAATTAAAGTGGGAAAATGGAAAAACCGGTTCTAGAATATTTTTTTGACATTTTTCCTTAGCAATGGAGAGTATGAAATGGTGGATTTGTTGAAATATCAATAATAATTCAGGCGTTGATCGGGGAACTATACATGCTTGTATCAATCGACTCAGAATTTCACCCCCAAACCCCATTTCATGGATGACATTCCATCGTGGGACACCCTGTATGGTACAATACCTATAAGAGGAGGCAGGGCACGACTATTCCCCGAAGCATAACATCTGCAGGAGTAAGCAGGACACCATCATTCTCCCAACGAGAGAAAGCGAGAGCGAGAATGAAAACCGTCGTCAGCACCGCTACATGAGAACTACCAATGGGGGCAGCCCCCAGCAGTATCGGCACATATAATCCTTAAGAACTGTCCTTCTATGCACATCTGACTTCGTTGATTACATTCAATGATATGTTGATACTGCAATAAACGATTTTTCTTTGCCATACACGAAACGTCAAAAGAGCATCAACAAAAAAGAAGGGATGGAATATGGATCAGAAATGGATTTTCCTCGTGTATTGATAATCAGTACCTCGAGCGTCGATAATGCTAAAAATATTGCCGCAGGTAGGTGACCTGTTGAGGTTATGTGCATAATCATCATTGTCATCCGAACAATGAAAATGTCATGTTCCTTTGAACTCAAATGATCATCAATTCAACAGAGATGGGCTCCGAGCACATCGCTGAAACCGAAAACTTTCATTTTTATCTGTGGACGATAGACAACAAATATTACACCGCAAAGGTTTTACTCTCTGTAGCGGATTCATCACTGAAGGAAATTTCGATCTCCAATATAGAGGCTATCGTACTTCATCATGATCCAAAGGCAATTACATTGTACCGCTCTTCAGCAGTTATACTTTTTCGTTATTCCAAATCGTAATCTCGGTTTCATTCAAATAGGACAGGGATGCCAAGTCGTTGGACAGTTTTCTGCCTCTCTTACATTCGCTCGTAAAAGCTGACATTTTTTTACTCGCTTGCCAGTCCTTTGAGAACTCAAAGAGCAAGGAAATAGGTAAGAAACTTTCAACGCTCCGTTCTACCTTCAAATTCAATGTCTTAGCGTCTGCGTTGAGATTATGACTTTTGGAATGCACAATATAAAAAGCACAATCAAATGATTTAAACTCCTTATGAAAAGTAAAAATCCTAGAATAGTAAATAATTATTTATCAGAGATGAGAACACTGATAGCGAGACTAAAAATGCAGGCCAGAATCGAAGAACCAGTTGAAGTTATTTACAATACTATTGTATAATGTTGCAAACTATTTTTATTGTATAATATTGCAAAACTGTAAATGTAATTTTGTAAAGCGAGAAATCGAAACCCTGCTAATGAATAATTTTAGATATGGAAAAACCAGGATTGGAATAATGACTTTTGTATCGGATTAAGAAATCTTTGATGATAAAAATAGTCACTTTCTTCGCGATATAAGAAACGGAAGAACTTTGATTTTTCTTAATCGGGACTTAGCTAATGTCTTATTGCAGTAAGCGAGTGGTCGCAATTGCACAATTTTGAGTTGGTGGAGATGGAGCGTCCGCATCCGTCTGATATAATCGACGAGGAACTAGAGGACAGCGTGTATGGAATAGAAAGAATCGTAGAGGCGCTCCAAACGCATTTGTGGCCAAACAGGATTCACAAAGGTTTAGCAAAAATAAAAATTCTCCTATCTCCAATAAAAAATCATTATGTGCAACGATATTAATCTTCTCAGCGGATTGTGCAAATTCGAGAGACGATTCATCGGCGAATATAAATAACGTGGAAGATCAATTGGAGAGTATGAGACTGACCGGATCGCGAGGAAATTCGGATCAATTGTTGATGGAAAGCGTACTCGGTGGGTTTCCATTTAGCTTTCTGCGAAACGAGCGATGAATAAAATTAAAAAGAATATTTTTCTACCACAGATGGTATTATGGGTGAAGAGAATACGGACTTTGGTGAATTGTTCGGTCGTCTAATGGATATGAAAGAGCACGCTGCGTCGCTACCATCGAATTACCGTCGCGCAGCGGCGGAGCAACTCGTGACAGCATTTTGGAAGGCGATGGGGGGCGATCCATCGGAAATAAAAGATCCGGACGAATAGGAAATTCGAAAAAGAAAAATAACGAAAGCAAAACAAATTCCAAGATGTAATATAACGTATATTATTTGTTCGTAAATTGATGGCGAAGTTAACTCGTTAATCGTACCTCAATCGAGCCATTCTTCGAAACTGAAGGGCACTCTTTATCCTTCGATTATAGAAGGACTGTCGGAGCATTAATTATATTATATATATATATAAAAATAAGAAACGTATTATAGGCACAAAGGTGTATAAAAATAACGATTAAACATTGACAAGGTTTGAATACCAGTCGCAATTATTGAAACGATAAACCCCTTCAATCTTTGTCACTTTCGTCGCTGCTAAAGTTCATGCGAGCAGTAACGTTCACCGAATTACTAGAGATTTTTTTGTAGCGCTCCACGAGATCGCTTATCGACAATCTCTTGTTCGTCGGTTTTTCCGATCTTTTCGGGCTTTTCGTGGACTGTCTTATTTCGTCAATTAGTTCCAATCCCTCCTTACTCTCTTGGTTAACCTCTTCCTTCACCCCCGTGACTTCGCTCGGAAACTCAGATTTATCGGATTTCAGAGTCGTCGATGAAGTTAAATTGATGTTCTTCCCTACCGGCGTTAATGCCTTGGGCGATTGGAACTCCGGACATTCCACGTATTTGTTTTTTGTATTCAAATGCGATCGTAACTCCGTTGCGTCGTAGACGTCGCACGTTGAGTTCATGTCGGTCGTGAAATTTATTCGCGAAGAGCACGAAATCGGCCGGATACTGCTGTTTACTGTGAAATAAAAGAGGACGAAGGTTCAACGGGAATAAGCAACGTTTGATTCACAGTTTAGGAGTAACTCGTTCAGATGCGGCTGTATTAAGCTGGGCTTGATCCGTAATTATTGTTTATCTTATCAGCCTAAACCTAACCTGATTAATATAAAATATTGACCTCAGCGTAACTTAATTAACTTTAAATATGATTATATAACCCAAATGAACCTAAAATATGTTTGTATAACGTGCTTTTCATATAAACCTAACCTAGTTAACCGAAAATACGTTTACATAACCTATTGATATTTTTATGATCACACAATTCTTTTAACTTACGTCTGTTGGCTGTTCTTCTGTTGCTAATGGTAGAAAAGATCCGAGAATACTTTCCGTCCCTTTTGGCGTTCCATTGATCGATCGTTCTCCAAGAATTATTTTTATTCGTGACTGGCGACAGTTTCTCACCGCTCGAGGAACATCTCGTGTCATCGAAGTTTATACGGGAGACGAGAAGTTTCGGGCGTAATTTTGAATTAAACGTGGTAGTTTCGAAGTTTCTCTTGTGCCTCGAGAACAACGCTCGGTAGACGTTCTCAACGGGTGTCAATTCGAGTCGCTCGTGAAATTCATTGCCGTTGGATTCCGGATTCAAATTGATGTTAATCGTAGGTGAAGATTTCAGGAGGACACTGTCGAAGAGATCCTGATTGATGTTGTCCGGTTGCAAGTAAATAGACAAACGATCCTCTCGATTTATACTGTTCCTCGCGTAATTCGTTAATTCTATAATCCGATTGTGCATTTCGCTGAAAAGACCGCCCATCGTTTTCATGTCTTCGCAACTTGCTGATATTTGCGACTCGCAGCTCGACAGATCGACGAATCCGTGCTTCTCCACGTGACGTCGAAGATCCGTGAGAACGTGATGGAAAAACGACAAAAAATTCTCCAATACGAAGGTTTCGCTTTCGCATACACGGTACATCATTACCTGTTGACGAATACACGTGTTTCTGGTATCAATCCTAATACTAATGTTTCAATCATTTTAGTCGAATTCTACGGATGGAAGAGTTTTCATCAAAATGTATCGTGATTGAAAAAGTTGGTGACGAATTCGATTCAGAAATTTTTTACTTTATGGTTTCTAGATTCTAAATTCTAGATATTTCTCGATATTTTATCACTCAATTATATTTCTAGTGCAATGATATTTTTTTATTGTATTTTTAATTTACTATTTTTATTTGATAAATTTCGATTTTTCCCACGTTTCGTTTATTTATTTTTTTTTCCCTCATTTTAAATATATCACAACATATTTTTCCCCTAATTCGGATTTCAGATTTCCAAGTGAATGTCAAAAAATTATTGCGCTCTGTTCGCAACGATTTTTGCGATGAAGAAAATCAACAAATTGCGAAATATTTTTCGTTCCATTCCAACGTTGCAAGTTTTCTTTTCATTGTAAAGTGTACCTGAGTTTCCGGCGATAAAGCGTCGATCGTGGAAAGTTTCTGGACATTGATTTTTGGCAAGAGTTCACCATCCAGAATATTCGCATCGGTGGATACTATACTTCCGATCATGGATGATACGTGTGTACTCAAGTCTGCGATTTTCTGCAAGCATTGTTGCTTTTCCTTGCTTAATTCGATGCTCTCGTCGAAACATTGTTTCCACACTGCATATTATATTATAAAATATAAAAAATCATTCATAATCCGATGTACTCTCTTTTTTTTTTAAATAAGAGAACGACGAGCGAGCGATGATTCGATACTCACTCTGCGCAATGTCAGAATCATTGGGATCGACTAAACGAGCTTTCATGTCTGGATGAACGGGTGCTTCAGATGAAAGTTTAGCAAGGTTCTGTCTAGTTTGAAATAACTCATCTGCGTATTTCTTAATGGAATCCGCTACTTCACTAGAATAATATATTATTCATATTTATATAATATATTAATATTATTACATATAATTAATATTATAATTCATATAATAAAATTAATATTCACATATATAATATATTAATATATATATCAATATATTTCTGATATTTATTTAGGAAAAACGTGTTATGCGTAATGAAAGATTGAAAACAAATGCATGAAAAGATGCAATAAAATTACTTCAAAAGTTCCTTGGCTTCTGTGTCATCTTTTGACATTTTTGTGTGGCAATTATCCATCGTCTCTGCATTTTGAATTGTAAGATTGTCCAACATCGTCTTGGAAACTTCGTGAGTAACGCCTGTTTTGGGAACGAGCAATATCGTTCTCGCTAGTGGATGCAAACACGGAGAAAGAGTAATTTGAACGAGTTTGAATGTAAGGGGATCTAAAAAAGACGGGTATACCTACTTTCTTGCCTGATCCAATTGCGCAACACAACGGTGGAAAGATTCGTCATGATAGCATTGAATTTGCTGCCACTGGCGTGCATCAAATGCGAAGCTAAAATCTGTGGAAAATCGATGTCCGTATTTTCATTAGCTATGGAAGTAAGAAAATCTTTGACATCCGTCCTAAACTTTGCTTCGGTTTTCTTGCAATGCAGCGGCCATTGTAAATGCTTTTTGCATCGCTCCGGATCGTATATCGTCAGGAGGTAATGACTGACGTGCTGAAAACCTATGGTGTTCGGTTTCTCGAACATTCCCTGCGGAAATAACGAGTCTTCGAGAGGAAATTCGATTGTCGAGGAAACTCACTCGTAATTCCTATTTTTTTCGTGTATTTACCTCTTTGAAGTGTTTGAGACAATCTTGCGTGGGCTGCACAGCTTGGGTGAGAAGAAAAACGTTTCGATAAAACGTCTCACCGTCCATCGTCACCTAGTAATTTTCTTTTCGATATAATATTCGTCAAACTCAAAATGCCCGGAAATCGGCAATTTCATAGGTTATGGATCGACCGATCTTCATCGCTCACGAATCAATCACGTCGCGATACTGAGGGTTTTTTAGTTCCTTCGATCACATTGTTTTTAGTACGACGTTACTCATGAATGGATTAAGTGATCATAATGTTTGAAACGATAGTAAATTCAATTAATTACCCTCACTGTGAGTGGCGGTTAAAAGTTTCAAAGTGAAAAATAAATAAAACCGGTTACACACATCGATGCGGACTAGACAGCATGTACAGATGCCCACGATGCGGCGGAAAAAAGAAGCTCGAAAAGTCGACGCATCTTTCACCACCTTAAATTCGTCGATTTCTTTACCGACAGAACCGTGTACCTTTCGGATGGTTTAGGAGAACATTACCAACTGGATAAGTTTCCAGCGATCGTGCAAAAGATACACGTATGAGGAAGATAGCGATAGTCGAATTGACGGAAGAGCGACGGAGCTCGAAAAACGAAATATCAACATTGACGAACGCTGACGCGAAACAGCGTGTTTACGACTTCATGCATAAAATTCTTTTATAATGGACATTGGAGAATTACTTTCGTATAAAGTGAGTTTGATAATTAGATCCAATACTATCCGAAAAGTGTGTATTACCGAGTAGGTTAAGAATCTAAGGGGACATAACCTCTCTATCGTATTATTTCAGCCACCGAATACCCCGAAAAGGCCAGTTCCCGGTGAGGACGATGACGACGACGAATGGGAGAATTCAAAACGTACCAAAAGAGTCATCAAAACACCTTATCATCCGCGTCAAAGACAACCGCGGGAAAGTGACCTGACGCCCATCAGGCGAAGCAGCGAACCTCCTACTCCAATAAGAGCAGCGCTTCCTGCACCCGCTAACGACGTCGTCGAGCCGCAACTGTCCGAACAGGAGAAACAGGATATTCTCAAGTATGTCGAGACGGAAGCTCCGGAAGTCGAAGCTCTCGACGAAGCTACGCTCAAAAGGATGGTTTTGTTGTTCGAAAAGAGGGCGCTACGCAATCAAGAGATGAGAGTCAAATTTCCTGATCAACCTGAAAAGTGAGTTCTTGATCAACCAAAAAAGAGACTTTACCAAGACTGCATTGTTGAGTGGATCATGACCAGAAAAGTTGATGTATTTGGGTCTAGTCATTGGATCTTAATCAACCAGAAAAGCAAGTTCATGGCTGAACACCTGTTTTTTATCTTAATTATTCGAATCTCTAATTCCAATACCGTGCCTTAATTCCCAGATTCATGGAATCAGAATTAGAACTCCACGAGACTCTACAAGAGCTTCACGTAGTGGCGACCAATCCCGAGCTTTATCCACTGATGGTCGAGTTGGGCGCAGTGCCATCATTACTGGAATTACTTTCCCACGAGAACACGGACATAGCAGTGGGCGTTGTCGATTTGTTGCAGGAACTTTCGGACGTTGATATACTGCACGAAAGCCAAGAAGGCGCGGATGCCCTGATAGACGCTCTTCTAGAACAGCAAGTTTGCGCTCTTCTCGTGCAAAATTTGGACAGACTAGACGAGACAGTGAAAGAGGAGAGCGACGGGGTATTCAATACGATGGGTATTGTTTGCATCTACGTAGATTTATCTTTCCGTTTTCATTGTTGAATCAGTATCTTTAACGCTTCGTCGTTTTGCAGCGATATTTGAAAATCTGCTAGAGTTTAGGCCAGAATTGTGCGCCGAAGCTGGCAAACAGGGACTCATGCAATGGCTGCTGCGACGAATAAAAGCTAAGATGCCTTTCGACGCGAACAAACTCTACGCCAGTGAACTCCTGTCGATAATGTTGCAACAAACGCCGGAGAACAAATTGTTGCTCGGTGATCTGGACGGGATCGATGTTTTGCTTCAGCAATTAGCGGTAATTGTTCCTTCTCTTCCATCCATCCGTCATTGCCAAATATTTCAAAAAACACACCAATGTTTTTTGCATATTCGTCGTTTATTAGTACTACAAACGCCACGATCCTCAAACTGCCGAGGAGCAAGAGATGATGGAAAATCTCTTCAACGTTCTCTGTTCGAGTCTAATGTCGACGATAAATCGCGACAAATTCCTCCGGGGCGAAGGTCTTCAATTGATGAACCTGATGTTGCGGGAAAAGAAGATGTCTCGCAACGGATCACTGAAAGTCCTTGATCACGCGATGAACGGTCCTGATGGCAAGGACAATTGCACCAAGTTCGTTGATATACTCGGACTGAGAACGATATTTCCATTGTTTATGAAAACGCCAACGAGGAATCGCAAACGGATGCTCAGCGCTGAAGAACACGAAGGTTGAATTAGTACTTTAATAAATAACCAATTGTTAATTATACTTTTTCCACTTTTATCTGAATAAAAAAATGTTGACTAAAAATTTAACGTTTTCGCGTTTCGCAGAACACGTGATATCGATAATAGCCAGTATGCTGAGAAACTGCAAGGGCCAACAGCGACAGAGGCTCCTAAGCAAGTTCACGGAAAACGATTACGAGAAAGTCGACAGGCTGATGGAATTGCACTTCAAGTATCTCGAGAAAGTGGAGGAAGTTGAGAAGGAAGCGAAGGAGGAGGAGGACGAGGAGGAATCTTATCTTCGACGTTTGGACGGTGGTCTCTTCACCCTTCAACTAGTCGATTATGTTCTTCTTGAAGCTTGTACCGGCTGTCCACCTGCGGTCAAACAAAGAGTCACCAGAATATTGGCCCAAAGAAGAGCGTCGCTCAAGACTATTCGTCATATTATGAGGGGTAGGTTTATGACATTTTCATGACAAACCAGACAAATGTTATTTAACGATATTGCATTAATTATTTTAAAATATGTTATATTAATTATTTATGATTAAGATAAATAATTAATATTAATATGATCATCAGTATTGTAGAATTTGATAGTTTCGTTATAGATGTAGAATTACTATTTGAAGCTATTTAGCTTATTAATTTTTTTGTTTGTAACCAGAATACGCCGGAAATCTTGGAGACGCTGGAGACTCGGAATGGCGGGAAGCTGAGCAACAACACATTTTACAGTTAATAGATAAATTCTAAGTCTTACGTGATATTTCATAAAAAAAAAAAAAACATCGAGCGATACGATGGTGTTACAAGCTCCGTGAAATCTTTATAAGGAAGTGACGAAAAATAAAGACGAGTGTTTCGGATCATTTGAAATTGCAAATTTATAAGAGGCTACAATTTGAATAAACCACTTTGCGATTCGTCAATACGTTTATTTTTGTTAGTTTCAACGGTACATTTTGATAAAATTAAAATCGTAGAAAAAGAGTAACGTGAAGAAACAATGCGTTTGGGTTTGTACGATTTATTCAAATTTTCCGCGGCCATTCTGTTACTCTCTTCGATCACCAGAGTTCGCGTTTCTATGGCAACGCGGACAATATTTTTTCCCAGGCGCGCGTGCGCAGTCGAGTTATCGGAACGGCGCGGTGATTGCTCGAGCTCGTAAAGAAAACTGTTTTTTTTTTGCTCAAAGTATCAACCCCCTTAGTTTGTAAATATTTTTCGCCCATCTACGCGCGTACACGTGTGCAATCAGTTTAAAAATCGTAAATCGTACCGCTAATCGTTCTCGGATCGTGCGTTCATATAAAGTTCCAAACCAAGTAAAAACTCAGCGTCTATATATTTTAGCACGCGATATCGAAATTCGAACTAGACAAAATGGCCGACTTAATTCGTGCATCCTCGCGGCAATAAAAACCTCGATCTTTCGTAATAACATTTCGAACTTCGGGAATTCCTCGAATCACGAGATTTATCGATGCTTCGTACGAGACTCCCAATAATTAATAATACTTAATTAATCCCCCAATAATGAGTAACCCTAATTAATCATAAATCGCCGTCGTCATTATTCAAGTTATCACGCACAATAACCAGATTAATAATTATCAGATTGATTCAACTCCAATCGACAAATGAGTACCAAAAAACATCGTCACGACGAAAATTCAACCTCATTCAATCTTGCATAAAATTGTAACGTAGCTTCCTCGGCGATAACCTCGTTCGATGATTTCTCGACGGTTCGTTCTATTTCTATCGTAAAAAAGGTAATTTTCGGGGGGTCGCGAGAGTCCGCGACGTCGCCACGTTCGGCAGCTATATCTGCTCGGTTTCGGTACTCAAATAGAACGCGTATAGAAACGATGGGTCAACGAACCACGAGTATCGATCGTGATTCGCGCTTGGAACGAAAAAAAAATCCTAACAATCAAGCATCTTTCTTAAGAGCGTCCAAGGAAGCTTCACGATTCTGTCCTGGCACGCCTTTTTACTTTTACTTTTTTTTTTAGCACGGACTCTCCCTTACTCCCCCGCGAGCAGCGCGTCCGCGGCACTGACTCGTGCAGTTTCGCGCAGCCGAGCCGTCCACTGCTGCGAGGAGGGGAAGGGGGGCGTGAGGGTGGGATTAGCTCGCTCTCTCCCCCTCGCGTCAGTTGGCTGCAAGCTCTCCCGGGGTTCGCGTCGCAGGGTGTTTCGCGTGTTTTGGTGAAAGTGTGTATATATGCGCGCGCTGTTTTCTCGCTCCTATGGGTTTACCCGTTTGACGGGGGGGAAATAAAAGAATACGCGATCAATCTTAAAGACGAATCGACGAAAAGTGTGTCTTCGACGGCTGGTCATGATAATATTCTTTTTTCGATAATTCGTGCAATTGGGTGTCATGTAGCAACGTAGAAACTCGAGTCTGTCGCATTTGCGCGGATTCCGGGAAACACACTTTTCCCTCGAATACTGCGAATTCCTTGCGTGCGAAGATGTAAACTTTGGCGCTGTTTTCTTTTTTTTTTCGGACCACGTGACGATCTATTCTTTTCGTTGATTGGACGTCCCGGAAGAGATACGCATCGGAGAGTGGACCGGTTCTTGGAAAATCGGTAAGTCGACGGTTACACGTTTTTGTAGGCTCGCTCACTATTGCGCGTTGAGAAAACTCGCTAATTCGTAACGCTAACATACTATCGGGAAAAACATAGAAAAAAATGTTGAAATATTGAAAATTCCACTTTTCACTTTCACCGTTGACCCATCAATTCGCATCTTTGTGAATAAACACTGAGCACTTGAACACTTCGAACACCGTGTTTTCGTTGCCTAAAAAAAACTTTCAAATCCGATTCATCTACTAATATTTTACGCGCCATTGACTCGCAATGGGATGTCGTGTTATCGTATTGAGTCCGGACGATAACCAGGATTATTTTTATTAGCCTTCGCGAGTACGTGTCTTATCGCTCAGCGCTGAATAAATTTGCAATGGAATTCATCGAAATTAGGTGCTCGAATTGTTTGAAAAATGAATATATGTATATCCAAGCAATGAAACAATATATAGGTGATGACGATTATGAAAGTTTCAAGTCTTTTTGAAGATTTTGTGTACAATTTTGAGAAAAGAGACACCCTTATCATAATAATAGTTCAAATAAATTTTATATATTATTACCGTAATAATAATAATAATAATAATAATCAATTTTTAAATCTTTATTATTTGCAACTATTAAAAAATTAAAAATATTTATATTATTATTATTGTTATTATGTAATGTAATTAATATAATAATAATATGATACAGTATTAATAAACAATAATAGTTAAGATTCTTGTTTCAATGATAATAATAATTATTATTTTTAGTTGTTAAAAAAAATGTTAATATCTAGTTTGAATTAATTGAATGGATAAATGCAGATGACCGAAAATGCGGCGTTCTCGTATGAAGCCAGGCGATATTAGCCAGCAGAGATGCCCAAGAAGGCAGGGAGAGAGAGAAGGTGAACGAGAGAAATCCGAGAATAACTTGATTGAATTTTAATATCTTAATGGGACGGTAGTACAGGACAATCGATCGCGTGGGCGAATGTGTATTCCTCTCGGGGTGCATTCACCCCGATCTCTTCAGTTACAATCCATACGAGGAACAGCAGCGAGAAAAAAAAATAAGAAAAAACAAAACGTTTTCTCATTCGGAGCGCGGCTTGGCTTATTGTATGGGAATGTTATTATCGTGAGTTATCGTTAATTCCACGGAGATGAACTCCATCAGCGCGCTGTGTTGACCCTTTGTGCAACGTTTGACTGAGATTAATGAAGACGCTTCCGTTTTGCTACGCATTATCGAACGAGCCAGTTGTTGCTGAAAAGAATTTGGAAATAACGATTGCCGTAGGATGTGGCGGGGCGGAGGGGTGGGGGGCGCTGTTGCAAAAACCCTCCGATCGCGCTGAAATTTTGTACAGACCTTCCTTCGGATATTCAACGATGACCTCTAAAAGGATTTTTAGCTACTCGCGATAGTTTACGAGATATTGCGTTTTTAATAAATTTTGTCGAAATTTTCAAAACGGCTTTTCTCAAGGATTAAACGTTTTTAACGCAAAGTAAAAGCATCGAGCTCTGCATCTATGATTTCTACAGGGGCTCATTCTCGTTTTTTTCTCGAAAACTTAACCGCTGATGAGAAAAGCGATTTTGAAAATTTGCGAACTTGCGTCGATTTTGGTACGCGTCAGCGCACTGGCCGAACGAGCTTCGCGAAACGGAGGTCAGTATACTGGCTTGGACATAGTCGTTACGCATATACGATCCCCATGACCGTCTAAATCCGTTCATGTTGGTATTCGTTCCGCGAAACTGTCGCTATAATTACGCGCGCATGCGCACACGCCCGCGCGCACGATGTTTTTTACGACCACGTGGCGAAAGTGCCTTTTGAGAATTTGGGTTTCTTTGGGTTTATAAATATTCGGAATTTTTTATTTATAAATATTACATTTATATTTTATACAAAGTGTAACGTGCATTTTCATTTACAGAAAAATGTAATTTTTCGAAATATTAATTTGCGATACGTATTAAGTTTGAAATAACACTTTCCAACTTGCAAATCCTTTTATCCCCCATTTAGCGTATTTTCGTACTCGCCGCTTTTTGTGTTTTCGGTCATCGCAGTTTCTTTACTTTTTTTTGTTTGCGACCTTGAATCGGGTTTCCGATGCGGCGGTGTTCGATCGTTGCGTAACCTCTGTAGCCTCTCGGCTACATCGGATCATCAAGAAGGTCCCTCCGATGCAATATGCTTGTCCTTTGGCACACGAAAGAGTCAGGGACGAGCCAATATCAGGGCTAGTCGGAGGTTAAATCGCCTCTCGAAATTCGATTCTTGTCCTCCTCGCTCTATAAATTGGCGCTCCGAGGTTTTTTTTTCTCTTTGTCACGAGCGAAAAGAAAATCTGTGATACGAAACTATCAAAGATCACTTTTGATGAAACAATGAAAGACAAGGAAATGGGTTTATCCGAGCAGAACTGGTGTTCAAGAAAATCGTAAAGAGGAGATTCGTGATGGTTGGATTTTCTTTTTATTTTAAACCGATTGCTCTTTCGTTTTCCGAATAATTTTATACGTTCTTTTCATTTAATGAAATTGCATACATAAATGTGGGTAAAAATCTGTGAAATATATACGCCGGCTTCAATAAAGATTTTTCGTCTGATTTTTCTTGAATTTAAAGCTTGGATTTGTTTACTTTGTTGTTGGGGGAATTTGAGAAGATGGACTATTGTATCATGAAATGTGATTTTCATATGAATTATGAACGATGATTTCCATACGAAATGTAGGTGAAATATGATTTTTATTGTGAAAAATGCAATATGATTTTTATGTGAAATATGAAATGTGATTTTCATACGAAATATGATTTTCATACGAAATATGAAATATGATTTTCATACGAAGTATGAAATACGATTTTCATACGAAATATAAAATATGATTTTCATACGAAACATGAAATACAATTTTCATACGAAATATGAAAATGATTTTCATGCCAAATATAAAATGTGATTTTCATGCCAAATATAAAATGTGATTTTCATACGAAATATGAAAATGATTTTCATGCTAAATATAAAATGTGATTTTCATACGAAATGTAAAATATGATTTTCATGCCAAATATAAAATGTGATTTTCATACGAAATATGAAATATGATTTTCATACAAAGTATGAAATATTATTTTCATACGAAATATGAAAATGATTTTCATGCCAAATATAAAATGTGATTTTCATACGAAATATGAAATATGATTTTCATACGAAATATAAAATATGATTTTCATACGAAACATGAAATACGATTTTCATACGAAATATGAAAATGATTTTCATGCCAGATATAAAATGTGATTTTCATACGAAATATGAAATATGATTTTCATGGCAAATATGAAATGTGATTTTCATACGAAAAATGAAACATGATATTGAGACGATTCGTTGAAAAACGATTGATTTGGTCTATCGTTGTTCGCCTGAAAGTGGCAAAGTTTTCATCGCGATGTAACACACGAGCCAACGGTGGAAGCTACTTTTCGCGAAGCCTCGCAGGTACTTGGGGAAGTACACTCGCGGGCTTTGTCTTATTTTATCGATCAAACCGTCCTAGATTCGCGAGGCCCGACGACGTCGTCGACGTAATATTGTGGGGTGCGTTACCTGCCTTCCGGTATTACCGTATGACCCGCGAGACCTCCCGTTTGACCTCCGGCATTCGAGCCTTCGTTGTGCAAGACCCGGCCCCTCCCCCTCCCCCGAGTATTCGACAAAGGACACAACGATACGACCGAGCAATTTATATTCCCAACTTTGATCGTATTAATAACAATTACGATCGAAGATACCGGACCGAATCTCACTTCCGGAATTCGAAAGAAACGACCTCGGTGATCGACGGCCAAGAAAATTCCTAACGTCTGATCATTATTTTCGAACGATGTGAATAATGATTACCAAACCCAAACAAACCCAAACAAATATGCAAGGACGTTAGACTCGATAGAAATTTCTTCTTTATTACGGACGGATACGCGGTTTTGTTGGATCTTTGTTCTTTTAATCAGCGCGATATTTGTTGACTCTTTAAGGAAGGCTAAATAAATTGGACCGCAGGGTTCGAGGAATGATGACCTCGGTAGGTGGAAAACGTGCTCGCGCAAGTCACACGTCATAAGTACGTACCACGAGTAGATCAGCCGCGCGTAATGATCGAGCCTGTTCGAGGGGGTACTTAATTCGCGACAACATCGCTGATAGCACGGCCAAAAGTGGCGCGCTCTAGGAATCAATTTTTGTTTTTCTCCGTTTGTTGTTTGTTTGGGTTTCGGTTCGGGTCTGTTTCGATTTGTTTGGGATTGCGTTTAGGTCTGTTTGCATTTGTTTCGGCTTTGATTTGGATTTGTTTGGGTTACGTTTGGGTTCCGTTTGGGTTTGTTTGCGTTTTTTTGGGTCCCGTTTGGGTTTGTTTGCATTTTTTTGGGTTCCGTTTGGGTTTGTTTGCGTTTTTTCGGTTCCATTTGGGTTTGTTTGGGTTCCGTTTGGGTTTGTTGGCGTTTTTTTGGGTTCCGTTTGGGTTTGTTTGCGTTTTTTTGGGTTCCATTCGGGTTTGTTTGAGTTCCGTTTGGGTTTGTTGGCGTTTTTTTGGGTCCCGTTTGGGTTTGTTTGGGTTCGACTTTTGCCGATTCTTGACCTCGTTTTCTTCAACGAGACGAAAGCTAGAATTCCTTTGAAAAATTGAGTTCCAAGCGATTTTCAATTATCCAAAACACTTTCGAGATAATTGCCACCGCTTTAATATACGAAGAATTATGTTTATTCTTTAATTTCGATTGTCACGAAAAACGATTTTCTCTATATTTGACATTTAAACCCAAACAAACAAACCCCCGAGCTTCCATTATGTTTTTTTCTTTTTAATATCATTGTTTCCGGTTCTTTACATTCCTCGCGCAAACTTGACGAAAAGCATGAAAAACATCCTCCTAGAATTAACCAGCGAGCTTGCTCGGCTGACTCTCGAACAAAGAAAAAGACAACGCTGACGAGACGTTTTCGCGACGCGGACGTGGCAAGGATATGACACGTTTTTGTCTTCGGGTTTGTCCGGTGACCTAAAAACAAGCACGTTTCAACAATCGGATTGTTTGGGTTTGTTTGGGTTTGTCCAGTCATCTTAAAATATGTATATCTCCGAAATTAAATTGTTTGAGTTTTTATCATTTGAAAAACACGACTTCTACAGGTTTTCGAAACACGGATCAATAATTGTGAAGAGATTGGTCTTATCGGCGTCGCCAGTTCGGCAGATACGTCTCGGAGTCTGTCAACGAAGAGCAGAATACGCTCGTGGAACAACCGAGCTTAATTTCGATACGGCGTTTCGTTCGGTAAAATAGAAGATAGAAGCCAGGGAGAGAGCGAAGACGCGACGATGGCGGCGCTCGTCGCGACGCTCGCATCGATCTGGTGTACACTCTCACTTCGCCCCGTTTGGCCTCGACCTCGCTCCGCGTCTCGCGCTTTTCCATACCATTACGAACCGTTCCCTCATCCATTTTCCACATGACCAAAAAAAACTGCCGATCGAAAAGAAAATAATTATTTCCATTTGACGATAAAACATGACAATGACGTTTCATCGTCGTATCAATTTGATTATTCAAATTGCCTTTTTCTGTTTCTCTTATCTTCACGATTCATCAAAGTTATGAATCGCGAGGGAGTCGAACGAGAACCCAAACAAAACCCGAACAAACTCTCGTTATTATCCTTTTAAACTCTTGACGAGTATTTGTACTTTCGCTATTTTATCACCCAATTTTAATCAACTATTTCGAAAGTAATTTTCAATCCCGTCGTTATCTACTCGATCGAAGTTTAAACGTATTCAATTACGCGTAATTGATCCCCGCGGAGGGATCATTCGTTTACTGGCTTCCTCCAGCTGAAAATCAATTTTATCCGAACTCATTTGATTTTTACGTTAATCGCTTGGCGAGTTTTTCAATCAATTATTTCTAATTAAAAAATAATAATAATAATAGTATTTTCCAACATCGAGTAATCGAGATCTTAATATTACGAAACTTTCATTAAGATTCCGGAAAACGGAAACAAAATCCAAACAAACTCGAATAAACCGGAAACGAACAAACAAATCCAGAGTCGAGAAAACGATGGAACCTTGGTGGTTCTTGTTATCGATAATGATTCAAGTTCAGACTACGAGGATTCGATTCTTTGCATTCCGGCATATTTTTTAACCTGTTTTCCTGACGTTTGACCTTCCGGGAGTACAACTGCGCATCGATGGATCCGTAGGCAAATTCTTCGAGCCGTCGTTAGAACGTTGAATGCGCTGGAGCTATCGAATTTCCGCGGCTTCCTGAAAACTCCTGGGTTAGCAAAGCTGTGGTTGATTCCTCGGGAGCACCGGTTCGATAGAAATATATATATATATATATATATATATATATGTATGTTTACGTTTATCGAGTGATGTATAAATTGCTTATAGCCCGTGGCCTTTTCGTTTACTCGCGAAATCTCGCCGCGTCGTATTCGGGCTTTTAATTTTACGTTTTAAATTGAGGTATGAAAATGTTGTTTTTTTTTTTTTTTCGTTTTTTTAAATTCCGTTTAGCTCGAGCAATCATTTTAGTCGGGAGGAAACGCAATTTAATCGGGGTTCGGGAAGTCAACGTTTGAGGCTACGTTGGACGCTTCCTCGTCAGAACTCAGCGAGGAATGAAATTGACCCAGAAACGTTGAAGGGTGCGCCAATTCAATATGTAATTCAGGGATGGAAGCGATATCGGGAGACCGCGAACCACCTTTCGCTCTACCGTTAGAACAAATTTCTGATTGATCGAACTCCGCGAACCTAATTCCTGAACGGTGCTATTCTATGTATATTTATATACGATCGGCCCGATCGTGGTAGATACTTCGAGTCGAAAAACGTTCGTCGCGCGCTGGTACTCGGAGCACTGACCGGTTGATAAAATTGTACAAAGTCAGGACTCGGAGCGGTGACCGGTTCTTAAAATTGTAGAAGATCCATACTCGGAGCGGTGACCGTTTGCTAAAATTGTCCAAAGTCAGTACTCGGTGCGGTGACCGTTTTCTATAATTGTAGAAGATCAATACTCGGAGCGGTGACCGTTTCCGAAAATTGTAGAAGATCAATACTCGGAGCGGTGACCGTTTTC
>JAPYZI010003362.1:0-33234 GCA_030523105.1 Ophioninae sp. A BG-2022a | reverse complement strand
CGCCGCAGTCGTCAGGATTCCTCCGGTTGGTGTTCAACGCCCACGTAACAAGCTCCCCCCCCCCCCCCCCTCCGCCCTTCCCTCATCTCACCTCCTCCAACCACGTCCCCCCCTCTCATCATCGCGCAAAGCCTCTTAACCCCCTTGGCCCCCTAGCTTTTTTTTTCCTACCGGCTGTTTCAACGATCGCTCACATATTTTCCATTCTCCCTCGTCCGGGAATATCCGGAACGCCGGTTTGACCCCGCGCCAGCCTGTTATTTCATCGAGCGTTCGCGCATTTTTAACATGATTAAAAAAAATGTTGGATACGGTTGGCTCGATCTTGAAAATCTCGCGAAATCCGCGAGCCCTCGCGAAATCGAGATTCGACCTGTGAGAATCGAGGATTTAAGAGAACAACGGGAAAATTGCTTTTTTGGGGGAAAGGAACAATTACATTTTTTAATTGGAATTATTGGTAATGAATTTTATTTTTTTAATTTGGAGAAAAATTAATCATTTGAATAATTTCATTTGGAAAATCATTTGGAAATTTTTCTTTTTATAATAAAAAAGATAATTTTCTTTTCAATTTGAAATAATCCTTTTTAAATAGTTTTTTTCTCAATTATATATATGTATATATATTCACAAATGATTTTCCAAATGAAAAAAATAAAATTCATTACAAAAATCCAAACTAAAAAATTCCAATAAAAAAATTTAAATATAAAAAATGTAATTAATTCATTAAAAAAATCAATATTTAAAAAAATCAATTAATTTCAAATATTCAACGTTAAACGTAATCATCGTTTTCGAGAAAATTTATACGCGAAGGGAAGATATAAATAAAAAAATAAAATATAAAAAAAAAAACAAAAAAAAGGAAAAGAGCGAGTCTCAGAATTATTTCTTCTACGCAACGAGACCGCAAGTTTGTACGTGTACACGTGTACACCGAGGTGCGAGTGCGCGAGTTGCGCGTGGGCCACTTGGCGACTCGCTAACACGATTTTCGCGTGACCACCAGAACCGCCGCAAACTCTCGCACTCGATATCAAAAAGGCGTGTCTCTAGTTTCCCGTCGAGGTAACGCGGGGAAACGTGTCCGGGACTCCTTTACGGTCATTCCTCGAGCCCATACCTTATACATCTCGCAACTGTGCTCTTTCAGTTTCTCGTGTAATTATTTGCGCGATCCGACTCGATGTTTTACACGCTGCAGTTTAATCCTTATCTCTCAAAGACCGCTTACGCTTCGAACGGACACTTTGAGGACAAACGATCGGAGTCTTGGAATTCGTTGTTTTTTTTTTTCTTCGATATCAAAATGCTTTATAGAGCGGTTTCCCAAGCGGTTTTGAGATAGGCTCTTCTGTTATCTTATTCTCATAAATTATAAAAATTAATATCGGTCAATTACGTTTTTTATCGTTCGTGAAAAATCAGTATTTTGGGATTTAAAAAAACGCAAACGTCGGAACTTTTAAATTTGTTAAATATAGATATTTTGTAAATTTTATCGATTTTTTTTTTAATAGATATTTTATATTTATTTTTAAAAAGAATTTTTTATATTGTATTTTTACAGATGTTTTTGTATAAAAATTACGATTTTTTTTATGTATACAATAAAATTTTGATAATTATTTTTCATATTATAAGTAAATGAAAAAATGACGTAAATTATTGTTTTCAAAAAAGTTCCCTATAATAGGACAGCTGATTTAAGATGATATATTTATTGTATAAATATATTGTATATTTATTAAGTAAAATGAATGGTTCAATTAATTAAAGAAAAAACACACATACAAATCATCTAAATTTAACTCAATGAAAAAAAAAAAAAATCCTTTTTAACAAAATAAATATTTCGTGCCAAAAAATTCATTTTCATAGGAAATCAACTTTTCCTTTCTCCATTTATAAATTCCCGATCAAATTGCAATAAACCAACATTATTATTTCGTCTGTAAATAATCTCGTCCTACTTTCTTTCGTACACATATGGCAAATAAATAATCAAATTTATTGCTTTTTCGTCCTCTGCATTCGATTTCACCCAAACACCCACTTTTCAGCAGTCAAAATGTTTTCTCATCATTGAAAGACAATTTTCATTGCAAGGCAATTTAATTTTGTATTTTATTTCGTCGTCGTAAATTTTTAATGAAACAAAAAAAATTTTTTTTCATTGCAAACAACTTCGTTCTACTTTCGATTAAATTTGACGAATAAATCGGTTAGTTTATTGCTGATTTTTGTTCCGGATTGTTCGTTTGATTCCACGCCCCCTCCCCCTCGTTCCTCAACTTTTGTAACGTACCGATCGAATGTTGGGATTGACAGAATGTTGGGATTTTTTAAATATCTTTTTATTGCCGTGTTTGGAATGTCAGGCTCGCGCCTGAAATTGGATCCTTCTCGCAGCCATATTACGCCATGGCTTCCGTGTCCCCGGTGTGTAGTAAACGAAGATAATATCGCACACCTTGTGAGATCGGTAAGCTATACCGGATAATTCGATATGACGCCGTTGCGACTCTCCCGAGCGATTGCCATTCTTGTATCAAAGTTCCTTTTTCATTCTCCTGCCTACTTTTATTTCTTCGTCGTTTATTTTTCAAGCTTATAAAGTTTCAGGGAACGATCGCCGGATCGTTGTTACACGGGCGTGTAGACGGCTGCGAAAAATGTTACGCGATATATATCGCAGGTGAAAATAAGAAGGCTGAACGCTTCGAGGGATATTACGTAGAGATAAAAAAAAGAAAAAAAAATAGACAAATAAAAAGGAATCACTGTGATCGATGAAATCGGTTGTTCATTTTTTGGGTTTTTTTTTTAACTCAAAAGGGTGCTGATGGAACCATTTTTGGTTGAAGGAGTGCCAATGGAACCATTTTTGGTTAAAAGAGTGCCAATGAAATAATTTTTGGTTAAAAGAACGCCAATGGAACCATTTTTCGTTAAATTGGTGCCAATCCAACAATTTTTGGTTAAAAGGGTGCCAATTACTTTTACTCTAATTTAGTCGTACAAAACTGTCACCGAGCGTGTCTTTTACATTTTTCATTACATCATCATCACTAGCTCTCGTTTTTTATCACTTCAGTGTAAACTTATTGTTATTATAATAATTATTATTTTTAT
Organism: Ophioninae sp. A BG-2022a; assembly: GCA_030523105.1. Taxonomy (NCBI): domain Eukaryota; kingdom Metazoa; phylum Arthropoda; class Insecta; order Hymenoptera; family Ichneumonidae; species Ophioninae sp. A BG-2022a. Next base: position 30,093 of record JAPYZI010003362.1, on the reverse strand, counting down.
TGTCAACATTATTCGTTATTCTATCTTTTGTTTATACAGAGCCACTTTATAATTTTATATTTGCTTCATTATTATTATTATCATTATTATTATGATTATATTAATCTTTTATTTGTTTTAGTGCATCAGCTCCATGATTTTTATTTATTTTTTTTTATATTAAATTTATTTTTACTTATTTTTTAAATGTATAATAATTTACCTTTGATGTTATAAATTTATTATTTGTATTATATATTTTTTACCTTTCGTACTTTATTAATCAATCAATCGTTTTTCCCCTTTCTCTTTGGCAGAACATGTTTAGTTTAAAACAATAAATAATTGAAAATAAATAAATAAATAGATAAATGAGTAATTAAATAAATAAATAAATATATCTTCCTCACAACCTCAATCTTTCTCCACCTCTCGTTCTCTTTCTTCATCGTCACCCTGGAAAAGGTGACGAGTCGTGGTAACACAATACTCAAGGGTCAGATTCTGGTCCACGGGGGCCACCGCCCTTTCGCCGTGTTTCACCCCATCCTGCGGTGCGCAGCCCCCGCGATTCAACGAGAGATCAGTCGTTGAGTGGTGGGGCGTTGTTGCGCGCATGCAGCCCCGAATGCGGCATCGTTCGCACACCCTCCCTCCTCGGCGGCGTTACCCTTCGCGCGCCCGTCCTTTGCGCATTAGCTGTTTGGTGCCTCCAGGCGCGTACACCGTGCTTTATAAATAACCCACGTCGTGTAAAACACGAGGACCCTTGCCCTGCCCCTGAATAAAACTCGTGTCGGCTATTCCAAGGGCTACGAAACGACCCGGCCGTTTTTTTTGGATGTAAAGTCACGTGAGATCGATCTGATGGAAGCTGCCATCTTTTTTTTTTCTTTAGTACTGGATTCGAGAAAAAAGAATTCGAAACCAGAAGAATCCTTTGGAACTTCAGTGAAAATGACTTCTTATAATCCATGTTCATCCCTTTTCTAATTCCGCGTACCAAAAACCCTTGGGAAAAATTGAATTTCCGCGCAGAAGCATTAAATTTCATTTTCAAGAGGGCACAGGGAAACTGACTAAAAAAAAACCAGGATTCGATTTTATTTATCGTACTCAACCTGGTGTTTTCCCTCAGAACTCGTCTTGCCAAATGTAAAACAGTGCAGCGTTTTCGTTTATCGCCTTTTCCAGCCTCCTCACCCTCTCTCTCAACAAAGGACAGTAAAAACGTCACGACTCTGCTTTTGGCGCCCGTAGTCCGCCCATTGGTATCCACAGGAGCGATACTCGCTGAGTTTACAAGACGGTTGCTCGAGAATCGTCCTAGGCGAAGAGTGAAGTGGGGCGAGGGATGTTGGGGAAGGGGGAGGATTGCCACACCGAGACACTCTCTTTCTCACAGCCGGTAACGAAATAAAGCAATATAAGCGAATAAAATCGCATTGCCGGTAAGACACAATGGAAAGAGCCATGACAAGTGGCTGGAAAGGCAGAGGAAATGCACACACGCATACAGATGTACGGAGATGTGTGGAGAAGGAACAGAAGCGAGAAACAGAAAAGGGATGCGGAGAAAACTCACCGGGCCATCTCCGCTCCTCGTAAAACCAATGCCAGCGCTTTGGGGGAGAAAGTTTTATATTTTCCATTTTTACGATCCACGAGTGAGGCAGAGGATGAAACAGAGGAAGAAAGAAAGAGAGAGAGAGAGAAAATGTAGTATAGAAGAGGTACGAGAACGTTCACCAACACGCAGATGTCTGACAAAACAACAGTGTGGATTGCTCTGTTCAGCTGGCAATTTCACGAGAGAGAATATATACACGTGTGTCGAAATACGTGACGGGGCGATATATCAGCTCCATCGTCGAGCACATATACTCCTTCGTGGGTGTTCCGCGGAGTGCATCCGCAGAAACGGATGTACCGATGCTGCGGCGTTCGCCACATGACGAAAACACAACGGGGGGGTTGTTTCCCCAACACGGGGTGGACAAACTCGTCCAGAGGGACGAAAAGAACAGCCGGAAGGGAGATTAAGCTGCTGGTGTTTACGGATCCAGCTGGTTATGAAACCGTACTCATTGAGGTAATTGACCTAATGGGCCTATTGATGAAGCACATGTCGTCGATTATGGCCGATCGATCGATTAGCCGTCAGAAACCTGATTGAACTTTGGGGAATTCACTCTGTTGTAGTTCTGGAGTTTTGTCGCCATCGGGATGTTGGAATGTGTCGTTGGTTTTCAATTGGACAGAGCCAATAGTAGAAACAAGAAAGCACGAAAATTGGAAACTGTGCAGGTCTAGAATATCGTATATTCTTAGCAGAAAAAGACAGCCATCGGGGATTAAAGACAGGAACTGTTTTGGTAGGCTAAAGATAGCTGATCAGGACAACAAATTAGTCTTGGAAGTCCAGAACTGTCTAGGAGAGTAGAATAACTAAACTGCCTCAGCAGTCCAATGATGCCTTGGTAGTCCAAAAACAGATGTCCAGGTTAGAGGATCGGACTGCCGTCAAGTGGCTGTTTTGCCTTTCTTTCCTAATACGAATCGTCAACCACGTTGGATTTCGACAATTCAAAATATTGGGTCCCATCTTTATCCTCAATAGTGGTTCACCCAACGGCTAATTGTGGCAATCTTGTGAAACGGTTCGATGAAAATTCAGTTGATAATGGTCTACCGGTATGATCTTGCGTACACAATGTACGTTTGACACGCGAGGAACGCTCGCGTAAGCTCTTTTGTATTATCGACTCAATGGGATGAATTGAACGCCGGAAAAATTGTCGTCACATGAGGTGCATCAGGTCTGACTTGCCGGCTCCTCATTGCCTGTACAGCGCATCTCTCGGCATCCTGTCGTGTTACGCGAGATTGACGCGACGCCCCGAGTCACGCGACGATTCGGACGAGCCATTCTTATTTCTTTTCTGTACCATATTGTATCATACTGGTTACGAGTGTCCGTTACATCTTGATGACTTGCACCGCGCCCGTCGATCACGACAACTATCATGATATCTTTATTTCAATGGCGCGCTGAAGGGTCCAAAAATGGACGGCTTCGGTATCTGCTTTGATTGAATGAATCTGCTGATTTCCTTGATTGCGATAATAATCAAGGATTCTTGATAAGTGATACCTTGTGTTTTCTTGATCGTTGGGTATTGTCGGATCACTTTGAATGGTCGCTCCAATCTGATGACGTTTCACTTGAGGGTTTCCTCATTTTTTATTGGGAGGATTTGATGAGTTCTAGGTCTATTTGTCCTGATGTTTGATTTCTTAGGCCTGATAGAAGGGTCCTTCGATCTTCTGACTAGTATTTTCAAAGCTACTAGAAATATTCTACCATCTAGTGATTTCTCGATCCTCTGGGTCTCTTAATTCTAATACACTCTATGAGGAATCTCTCCAATGTTCCCTAGATTCCTCGTTACAGCTGTCCTGATTGTTTCACCAATTCTTGATTTCCTCTATCTTAATTAATTACCAGCTGGCCAACGTCAGCTTTTTCAACCCTAAAAAGATCTGATACACTCTTTTTTCATTCTTGAGTACCCAATGACACCCCAATACTCACTCATCCCTGCCAAACGTTCTCTCGACTCCATCTTGATTCCTGACTACATTAGACCTTCCCCTGGATCTTTCCTTGTCCCCTCTACGTCATTTCATTCCAGCAAGATTCTTACAATAGCTTCGCACGTATGTGTGGCTGGCACCAGTTTTTCCCCTAGCGAAGAATGGGAAGAGCAAAAGTTGGGCGTACATATGAGCGCTCGTCCGGTGTAGGTTGGGTAAGGAAGGAGGGCTGGCGTGGGTCTGGTGAAGCGAAACGTACAGAACTAAAGACAGAGGTAGGTAGAACGAGAGTAAGGAGGAGCAAATCAAATAAATATATACATACATATATATATATATATATAGACGTAGAGTCTACATAGTTCGAGAAGAAGATGCGGAGAACGTTCTCGGGTTACTTCGGCAATGAAAAACTCTCGGAGAAAAAGTTCCACCGGGCTAACGTCTTGGAAGTGTCTTAAAAAGAGAACTCCTACGTTCTGGGTCTTGTTCGAAAGCTGGCTCGCTTCGTATATACGTTTTTTAACGTGTATAAGCTCGACGTCAGCCTGGGGGGGACTTTTCTCTAAGTGTATCACATAGTAAATTTAGTTTTCTCGACCTCCGTAAGTTCCTTCGCTTTCCACCTCATACCACTTTTCACCGTAGAAGACAGACGCACACGCGAGTCCTCCATAAAGTGGACGTTTTCGTCTACACAGAGTTTAGTAGATTCACCGTCTCGTTTTTTCTCCATCTCTATTAACCATCCCTCTTTTCACCACTGGTATCCCACACTTTTCCACTTCTTTCGTTCCTCCTCATGGATTCATTGCCATGGACGTATCCATTTTATCTCTCGCGGGTTTATAGGATTTTCCAGCGCAGCGTATGACGTATCTATCCTAACCTGTACTTTTACGTATATACACTTTTGCACGTAACCACAGAGTCACATACCCACGCCATGTCTGTGTTCCCTCAAGCGAGTCGCTAAGCGTCGTTTCGCTATCTTTTTTTTGCCAGCTTTACCTCCAGCCAGGATATTCAGGACATTGCGCGCCATTTCTCATCGCTGTTTCTTTCAGCGAATCCAGGAAAAGCATTTCCCCCGACGCTCGAGCTAAGATTCGTCTGTATTCTTTCCTACAGCAACCAACACTAGTTTAGACACTCCTGTGAGTCCTGAGGGATCACCCACTCACGCGCCATTTTGTTGCAACGTCGCGAAATGGGGGAGAATACTCATGTATGATACATCCGAGGTAGACGGAGATAGCTCGAAGGCCGAATCGTTCAAGCGAATCTGGCCGATCAAACGGGGGCTAAGAGCCCCGCTTTCGACCGAGTTAACTCAATCCCACGAGCTCTATTCGGATCACCCTCTCACCGTCCACCTATCATCTATATATTCGCTTTGTACACGAACTCCAACACGGACACGTGTAAAAGCTGCCTATTACCAGCACAAGACTCCACACAGACGATTTACCTTCGAAGTATCGACTGGCGAACCCAAAGACGAGCTGGAATCCTGAGGAGCTTCCACCTTGTCCCCTTTTGTTGGTAGCATTCCCGTTTAAACGTAGAACCTCAGAGACTTCCAATCAGGAAATCCCTGAGGCCTTTGAAGACGACCCAGAGGGAGCTCTCTTGTTCCAATCAATGAATCGACTAAGAACCTAACTCGGATACTTTTAGATACAGTCCGCGAATGAAATCAAAGTCCCGACCTTCCTTGGTATTCCAATTATCGAAAGAATCTCCCTTTGGATAGGAAAACGTCATTCCAGTTATTTTCATATTGATATTACGGTTATTCCATAGTCTTTGGTCCTTTGATGATAGATTAGAGGCAAATGGCCTTCCAATCAATGATTCGACGATAACGAATGTATCCATATGTTTGTTCATCCGAAGCCATCGCCGTTGGCTCAATGATGGTCAAGTTCATGGATATCTGAGTTCCAAACCTTGGATCACAACAATGATGTTCCAGATTTCAAAACCTCTGATCTTGGCTGATAAAAATGAACCTCCTGGCTCAGACTTGGATGACCAAAATGTAGTTTCTGGAAACCCAGGTTCCAATACCTGGATTACCAAAGCACGAAGATCCCGAATTTCAGGATTCCAAATGAAAGTTCAAATATGAAAGTTACGAAATCAGTTTAACGAATATAAACTTTCTCGATATCCAGGCTCCTCTTCGATGAGCAATTCCACCATGGAGACATCGAACTTGGTTGGTTTACGGGTACGAGATACCACCCTTACAGAATCCAGCGTTTCTTTTCACCCGACGGAACAGCATCAAGTCGAGGCATGAAGAGGGAGGGGGGGGGGGACACGGCTCGCTTAATTTGCGGCTGCGTCTGCGTCCTGTTTCAGTCGTGCAGCAGCCAATCGGGTCTCGCGGGGGTGCGCGCGGGGGCGCGACCGAGGAACAAAAGAATCGCGAATGCGGAGAGAGTTCCGGCTGAACATTGGCGGGTCTGGTGCGTGTTGTTGCGCGCGCACCTACAGAATACTCGTTCAAACAAAAACTCCATTTCCTTCGACGAGCACGGGCCATCGATTCGTAAAACTGAACGCTCGATTGTGGCCTTCGAAGATTTTTAACTCGAAAGCTTTATTCAAGGCAGTAATTGAATGAACTTCCTCATTAGAGACTGGGAAAATGCAGCACATCTTGCTGAGGAAATACAACAGTAATTAAGGCAGGACGAAGGCCATTTAAAAATTTGAAAAAATCGATATTTTTTCTCCCATTGATAATTACATTTCTCAAAAATATTGGGTTGAAATTTTACAGCGAATTTAATGGATTGTTGGAGGTGCAATATGAATCGCAAAATGACGCCAAGAGCTTTCGTGTCCAGTCAAAAGGGATATGCAACTTTGGGCGTGTTTTTCTCAAAACTATGTTTTTCTCAACTTCTAGAGTGATTACGCCATAACTATTTCACCGATTTCGATGAAATTTTTCACGCACTTTCGTTACATCAGCAGTTTATTGGTGGACGTCAATATTATTTTGGATTTCAAAAATAAAACCTACTTTTGTCTTCAAACATAGAAAATATTTCATGAAAAATCAGAAAATTGTCTTTATCAAGCTGCCGTTTGCTAAATTTTGCACATATTTTGAAAAGCCTGAAAATTTCTTGAAAATCTTTTTTTTAAACATTAATTTTAACGATGGACAATTTGCATGAAAAAAAGTATACATATTTTTTTTTCAAACAATTAAAATATTAAACAAAACATGTTTAAAAATAGACATTTCTATGTGTATTTCTTCCATGAAAAAAAATTATTAGAAACCCATCATTTTCAAACTTACAGATTTTCTTCCTTCATTAAATCTTTTTTTTTTATTAATCGAAAAACATTTTTTGAATTTGGCCTGTTTGGTTTTGTTTGCAGGAGGAAAAGAAGACGACTCGAAAGAATCTTCCTCTGTTTCGCTGAGTTCACCCCAAAGCAAAAAACAAAGAAAAGCCCGGACCGCTTTTACGGATCAGCAGCTGCAAACTCTCGAGAAAAGCTTCGAAAAACATAAGTATCTGAGCGTACAGGACAGAATGGAACTCGCCGTGAATCTCAACTTGACTGATACCCAAGTCAAAACGTGGTACCAAAATCGAAGGTAAGTTCAGTTTTCCCCATTTTTATTAATCTTTTTTAATTTCATTATTTATTGAAAACGAGATTGTACTTTTAAATTACAAAGTCAATTAGTTGGTAAAAAAAAGTTTTCGAATCGTGTTATCGACCCCAATAAACTAAAAATAATTTTTTGTATAAAATCTTTGAATAAAATTCATTGAATTTCATAAATAATTTATTTTCAATTCTACGATCCATCGAAACAAAATAAGAAAAATGCCCAACTGAAAAATTAGTCCAAAAGTAATTATCATTTTATTTTTATTTGCGTATATAAAAAATTGTGAAATTCCCGTCGATTCAAAACGTAAGAATACAAAAAAATTGAAAATTGTCACTAATTGATGAATTTTTGAATCATCGATCTGGATCAATTATGAAACAAGATTGATTGATTTGTTTTAAATCGAGGTTGGTCATCAATGATCTCTAGATCAATTCTGAAATTCGAACGACGATTTATTTTATTCAAAATCAAATCGAATTTTGAATCGACATTTGCCATTATTTATGTCGATCAATTCTGAAATAAAATTTATTCATTTTACATGAAATCGAGTGGTATTTTAAAATAAAAAATTTAGATCAATTATAATTATACATTGTTTAATTTTATCCAAAAACGAAACGATTTTTCGTAATTTAAATGTTTCAATTGTAAAAAAAGTGGTGAACGAATTTTTTGAATTTGGCGTTGGTGTAATTAATGATATCCCGTTTCTGGGGGAAAATAAATGGAAAGGACGGTCGAAAATCTCGGGCGTTGATGGCGAACGTTGTTTCATGGGGGAGTCAATTTATGAGTAGCAATTTGCCGTTCTGGCAATGGGAGGATCGTTCTTAGTCCGTGAATACGACAAAAGCTCTCGAAAACACGTTGCACGTTCGGATGGTATGAATGAGGCGCCGAGCTGCCTCGGTAAGCGTGTCCGACGCGATTTTGCCTCTTTTGTCGAGCGGTTTGTCCGTGGCGAATTCGTGAATGGAAATCGCGGCGTTCGACCAAAGGCTTCTCGTTTAAAAGGTTAAACGACGAGATCCTTCGTCAAGCGCCTTCAAGATTCCGCGCCTCTTCTTTATTCTCGCTCGATACACGCACGTTAAATACATCGATCCTCTGTGGATACAAGCTAAATAACCGATACCCCACGATCCGTCATGCTGCTCCTCGTTTTCGTTCCTTCCCACCTTTTTTTTCCCTCACGAAATTTCGACGATTTTTTTTATTAATTGAGACGAAACACTTCGAAATTTTATGAAAGGCAAACGGGACTTTCGATCAGAAAAAGCTGGGTATTGAAAAACCATTATTAGCATGAGTTTTGCTCAGTTACCCTGTGCCCTCGTGGAACACGATCGATGAAACATCACATAGTAGTTTTTGCTTTTCGAATTTACGGGATAACTGGAAAGGAAAATTAAGCGAAGCGGAGAATTCGAAAATGTATTTCCAGTGGGATCCATTTTTTATTTAGAATCTATATTAATCACATTAAAAATGATAATTTTTTGAAAATAAAATACTTTAAATTGATGAAACATGTTTTTTTTTAATGAATGATCAATTCAATTATTAATTCAAACTACATTCAATACTAAGCATGATTTTTATCGGAAATATATTTTTCATTTAATATTGATGCTAACCCCATGAATAATTAATCATTTTTTTACTAGAATACAATTTTAGATCAACATTAATGCAAAGGACAATGAAAATTACTAAATAATCCTAAAAATAAAAACTACTGAAAATATTTTACTACAATCAGATAATTACTTTTTTTACATCAGTTTTTCATCCACGAGGAAAAAAGTGCAAAATAGAAAAAGAAAACATTAAATCACTTTTAAAAAAGTTTAATTAGCTTGTCAGCTGTTTCCATGCTAATGAAAATCGAACGGTTTCAAATTTTCAGTCCCTTCGTCCCTTTCGGAGCGAAGGGCTTCAAAAGTACAAAAAGTGCGCGTCATCCAAAGTTTTCCCAGCTTTTCTCATTATCCAGCCAAAAAGAAGAGAAGGGAATGCACGTTTTAACTGGCGAGGTAATCGCGTATCGAGAAAATGAAAAGAAAAGGGGAAAAGGGTTCCAACTGGTGATCCGAAGGTTCTCCAAGAGGGAAAAAAACAGGAGGGCTGTCTGGTGGAACCAGAGAATTCATTATTCGTCGGATGATGCAGGCGCATCCGTTTGGCGCCACGTGGTGACTGGGTGAAAAATTTCAACGATCGCGAGACTCATCAATGTCCAAAGGGCTCCAAAAATCAGAGAAAAAAAAAACGAATTTCAACCATCCCTCAAATTCGTTTTTTCTCCTAATTTTTTTTCGTTTCTCGCCTCGTTAAACGCCAATTACGCGATGATCGAATGATTTGATTAAATGGTTGGGTGTACATTAAAAATATTAATAATTTAATATTTTTAAGTTATTAATATTTAATATTTTTAAATTATTAATATTTAATAATAATTTTCATAGCAGTAGCAACTTCGAGCAGCAATTTCTATCCAGTAGCAACTTCCAGTAGCAACTTCCAGCCAGTACCAACTTCCAGCAGCAACTTCCAGCATTTTCCAGCCAGTAGCAGCTTCCAGTAGCAACTTCTAGCAGTATTTTCCAGGCAGTATTAACTTCTAGTAGCAAATTCCAGTCACCGAAAGATCAAAACCCCCCATTGGGTCCAAAAATTCGATGAATGCCCATAAAAAGTCATTGGATCAGGCTCCAGTCATAGTCAATCCAAAAAGATTAGTATTGGTACGTCTTTGATCGATCGCAGAACCAAACTACCGCAAATCCTGGAAACTGCAAATTCTCAAAGTTCCCACTACATCATCTAGTCGTTTCGTTGGGGTGACTCGTGGATTTTCCTCGTGGCGCCGCTCGGCTAGAACCCGAGGCGCCTCTCCTTCACGCACTCTCTTCATTCTCGCATTTCCAGAGTACAGTATAGACATCCACGGATCATATGGCGAATCAAAACCGTTCTGGGCTGATAAACAGGGTGGGGGAAAAATGCACGATTGATCGCGAGTGGAAAATTTAATTCGAAAGTGAATGAGACGTGGTCGAAGAAAACCATTAGTTTCCAGAATCAGTGATGTCCAAAAAAAAAATAAACTTTTATTTTACGATCTTTTTAAAATCACGGGATATTTTTTTTGGACCTAATTAAAAATACGTTATCACGCGTTCATCAAAACAAACTCGAGTAAATTTTTATTGCAAAACTACAATAATTAGAGCACAATAAACAACGATTACAAAATTAATTGAATTTTTTACATTTAAAAATAGTAATTAAATAACAGATATGGCAATAAATCATTAATTCCAAATTAATATCATATAATATTATTTATTATAAATTATAATATAATAAATAATAAAATAATAGTTATGGGAATAAAAATAGTAATTAAAAAAAACCTTCAACAATAGGTATTACAATTACAACAAAAATGGGAAAAAAATGTTGCATATCTAATAATTATTGCTCGTATTATCCAAATTCTTCAATTATATAAACAACCAAACAAACCCAAACAAAAAATAAAATAAAATTCAATAAAATAATTCAACAAAAATAATACAAAAAAAAAACTTCGAAAATATTTATTCCAATATTAAGAGAAATATAAATAAATATTTTCAAAAAATTAAAAATACTACATTTCCAAATTCCGTTTTATATCCCAAGCAAACCGAAAAAGAAAAAACTAAAAACAAAATAACTTTACGTACATCATTTTTCCGTACATCACGCTGAACCGTAATTCGTATACGGATCTTGTACATCGATCGCAACATCGAGTTTATTGTAACAAGATCGTCCGGGGAAAGAGGAGGGATGAAAAACGGCGGCCATAATCGTTCCGGTTCACGAATGATTGCCGTGGGTCGTTAACGATCGATACGTTGTTCCAATGACGATCCAGCTGCGAGTGATCGTTCATATACAAAAAAGGGAAGACAAAACGTAACACGGACGACTTTGCGATAAATATTCCGCGGAGGTTTCTGCTACTGATAACTCTGCATATCCCCCCCCCCTCCGCTCTCTCTCTCTGTCCGTTTCTCTCATTCCTCGGGCAAATTAATACACTAGAATTACGCGTGGCGTCCCGAGGGCAGGATCCTCTTACACGCATGGACACATCGAGGATCACGTAATGCTCGCGTTTCTTTAAAAAAAAAAATGAAAAAAAAAAAAAACGAATCCGTTTCCAGAGGAAATGATGGAAAGACGAATACGTGGGGCAAGATGAAACAGAACTCGAGCTGGTAAACGTTGAACCTGAAATAATGTAATTCAACAATTGGAACCTTAAAAAACCTGATAATTATGAGATTTAAAAAAATCAAACTGAAAAATTGTATTAACAATTCTTATGTATAAACATAATGGAAAATGTTCGTTTAAATATAATGAAAAAGTCATGGACGGACAAAAATCTTGGATAGTAAAAAAGGATGTAAATTCAGTGTTCCTGAATAACGTAATATAGATATTTTTATAATATATATTTAATAACAAATTATAGGTGTTATAGATATTTTTCGATTTTTGAAATTGCAAGTTTTGAAAATCTTCTTTTTTTACCATCATTCAACAACGTGGATTTTTTTTCGCCTGGATTTTTGGATAAAATGGAAATGTTTATCGAAAAGAAATATATTTTTTGAGCGATTGATTTTAGGACTAGAATGGCTGGTTGTTTTTTAATCAAAAGATTAATAAAATAGTAAAATAAATACGAGTAAATAATGAAAAGTTGATTCATTCTGGTATCCATTGTTTGGGTTTGTTTGATACACAAAAAAAGATAAAAATTCCCCAGATCAAAAAAATTGTTAAATGAATATAAATAAATAATAAAAACTTCATTGATTCTGGTATCCGTCGTTTGGGTAACAAACCTAAACAATCAGAATCAATCAACTTTTCATTATTTATTTATCTTTATTTCATTATTTTTTTTATCTGGATAATTTTTATCTTTTTTGGTATTAAAAAAATATAAGAATTCCCTAGATTAACGAAACAATGAAATAAATATAAATAAATAATGAAAAGTTTATTGATTCTTGTATCCGTTGTTTCATTAATTCCCCAGGGTTGTCGTTTTTCCCCCACTTCCCCCAGATGAGGAAAGAGCACTGTTGATGCTCGAGCAGATCTTTATTTCCTACTCAGTGGTAAACGTTGATGGTAACTGTTCACTGCGTCCATCAAGATGGTGAACGGGAGTGGGAAGAGAAAGAGGGAAAGAGGAAAAAAAGGAAAGAGATCGCGAAGGGAAGTAAAAGACCGAAAGAGCATCAGAGGAGAGTTACGCGATGCATCATGCACGTATTATAGCGCTGGCGTGTATTCACGTTGAAAATACGTATACAAACTAGAATTACGATTTTCCTCGACTACGTTACCATCCGCACTTTTATTCGCGTGTCTCTTTCGACTTCTTCTTCTTCTTCCATCTTCCACGCGATCATCTCGCTCCTATTAGCTGGAATGTGATGTTGATGCAGTGCGTCATTATCCTATTTCTCCCCGTCCTTTTTTCGATTCTTCACCATTTTTCTTTACCCAGAACTGTCGCCAGTCAGGATGTTGCGGTTTGTCTTTGTGGTAACCCAAAACGACCGAAACTCACCAGCAAAAAGCTACGAATCCATGAACGATGCTCGCACAAAAATAGCCAACTTTAGGCCAAAGATAACCGGAATCTTGACCAGTTTGGTGTGATTCAGGTTTGCGGATTCAAGTAACCCAAAAAAGACCAGAAACATCGCCGTTTTCGTAGAATTTGGGTTTGCCAATCCAAACGAATCCAAATGGAATCAGTTATTGCCGACTTTGGGCCAAAGAAAGTTGGAAACGTGATCATTTTTGTATGATTTTGGTTTGCCAATTCAAACAAACCCAAGAAAGACCAGAAACTTCGCCATTTTGGTGGAATTTGGGTCTGCCAATTCAAACGAACCTAAAAAAGACCAGAAACTTGACTATTTTTGTACGTTTTCGGTTTGCCAATTCAAACTCCCCCAAATAGAATCAATAATCGGCAACATTGGGTCAAAGAGGATCAGAAATATCGGACTTTTTGTTGGCTAACCCAAACAAATCTAAATGAAAGGAAAAATAATTAAAAAATCCATTAAATATCCTAATAAAAACTTGACAAAACCCAATAACAATAAATGACGATCAACATTGTCACCAAAAAGAACCAAAAAGTGTTTATACTTTTCGATTGCCAATCCAGCCAACCCAGCTAAACCAAAACCCAATAAAAAAAATTATCAACGTTGGATCATTCCAGTTCCAGTTCTAGTTCCAAGACTAGTTCCAGTTTTGAACTTTTTTGTGCATTCTCACCGTAACTATCATCAGTCATCAAAAATTCTTTTAGAAGTTCTTTTAGACAATTAAATGGAAAATATGGTAAAAATAACACCTTTATTGGAGATGCTGGAGTGGGTCGTTTGGAATGTTATCCATGACGTAAATTCTTTCCTAAAGAGCATATTTCCTGTCGTGTCTCATCTCCACTCTGGTTTGCCTTCTCTGATTCCTCCGATGGGTAAATTCGACTAAAATTGGAGTACGAACGTACTGGTTTGACGAGCATTAAGCACTTGTCGTATATGGCAACCAGGACACCTCGCGATGCTCTCAGGAGTAAAGAGGATCGCGAGGCGCGTTATGACATTGCAACCGTGAGAATAAGACGATGCACACGGGCTTCGCCAGGCGGAAGAAGGTGCTCGCTTCCCACGCTAGCGCGCGTATACTCTTCTAACTGCGCTATAACGGATCGCCACGCGATGTTCGTCGTTACGTATACCTATATACGTGCGTGTGTGTATGTCGCCAGCAAGGATGTCGATGAAGCTCTCTCTCTCTCATATTTTTCCTTCTTATTTGTTAAATTGTTACCTCAATTGTGCTATTATATTGTTATCATATTTAAAGAATTATTTTACTACATTTTTCGTTATTATTGATATTATTATTATTATTATTGATTATTTATCATATATTATTTTTGTTATTATTCAAATTTGATTACACGGAATTTATAGAGAGAGAGGGAGAGATGATGATGATAGAATTTATGATTCCTTAGTACAAACTCAGTCGAATACGAATAAAAATAAATAAAAAAGTAAGCAATATCTGTTAACGAAATAAAAAAAAAAAAATATATATATATATATATATGTATATATTAAAAATATTAATAAAGGTAAAACATGAAAATAAATGTTTTGAAAATATATAAAATAGCAGAAAATATCACGATAATTGTGAAATAAAAACCTCGATAATTGATAATTGATAATTGTGAAATAAAAAAACTTGATAATTAATAATTGTAAAATAAAAAAAACTTGATAATTGATAATTGTAAAAAAAAAAAAACTTGATAATTGATCATTGTAAAATAAAAATCTTGATAATCGATAATTATTAAATAATTTAAAAAAACTATAGAATCCAAAGAGAGAGAGAGAGAGAGAGAATAAATTTCCCCGGAAAGAGCACGAGTTCCTTAATCGAAGGAGACGCACAGCGGAAACGCGGGATATCCATACACGTATTCATCCTCGCGTAAACGTCCTCGTTAATTGATTACGATCGTTGGGACGCATTTCCTCCTTGTTTTCCCGTTTCTCTTCCGTAAATAATCCTAAATAGGGAGGGGCGGGGGGGGGGGGGGGGGGGGGGGGGGGGGGGGAATTCACGTATTAGCCATCGGAGAAAATGATTTATGTCTTTTTCCCCCGCTCTGCGCATAAATAATTCACGATTCTGTTTTTTTTTCTCCTTCTTTGGTCGTATTCCTCGTTATCGACGAGCGTATGGAATAAAATACGGTTTTTGTAATGGGATGGGTTTGTTATTACGGAATTGTGACTTTGTACAATTTATCGTATCTGTAGACAGATCTGTATGAATTAATACGCGCATGTGCGTGCTAGAGGGTGGCAGGTCACGGCAGATGTTGAGATGTAATTCCGTTGATAAAATTTGGTAAGAGGGCTTATCTTTTATTTATTTATCACCAACTCGAGAATGGCTGAAATTCGTGTGAGCTGAAGCTACACCCGTCGTTTTTTTTATGATATAATAAAATAATATATATTTTATATAATAATATATTATATTATATAATAATATAAAATAATGATTTAAATATGATATCAATATAATAGTATCATTGAGATAACAATTTAACAAATAACATAGAAAAATATGACAGACAGAGAGAGAGAGAGAGAGCTTCGTTTTAATTTAAAAAATAAGAAAAATCAATATTTCTCGAAGACAAAATTTATTTCCAAAAAGAAGAAAAAATGATATAGTTTTTAACTCGTTTTATTGACCTAAGTTTAACTATGGATACACCTGGCTGTTTCGAGGACGTTTCCACGGTTTTTCAGCGAGGGTTTCCTCGACTGATCGATTGAGGAGACTGGCTTCTGAAAAATCTTCAGAAAAGATTTTTTTAATATCTTTGACCTTAAATATTTTTTCGCTATTTTTGAACAAAAATTTATGTGTATCGATAGCATCTTTTTAAACATTTGTTTTTTCAGCGGTGATATTGGGATAAGTGGTTCAACAAATCGAGATAATTCTGTACTTTTTTTTCAAAAATTTCGCTAATGGCTAAAGAAAATGTTAATCAAATTTTCTTCGTAATTCCAGTATTTTTTATTATTACTCCACTTAGCAATTGGATCCTCAAATATCTATATGACAAAAAGAAAAAACGGTTTTCCACGTTTATCAGCATGCCACAAAAAAGTACGAAAAAAAAGAAACTTTTTGGCGAGCGATGTCAACGTAGCGAATTTTTGTTTTTTTTTTTTTTTTTTTTTTTTTTTTTTTTTCGTTTCCCGGATGAGGCGGAGGGGCACAGCGTGTGTCCTCTTACCTCTAACTGGGATATATAAGTTCATAAATATATGTATAGTTATAGGTCTAGTGACGGAGGCGAAAAATCATTCGAAAATATGTCGCCCCTCGTGACTATTATTTACTGGTGGGGTGGGGGTACGAGGAGAGCCGAAGCGACGGTAGAACTTTGTACATTAGTGTCGTCGTCATCCTCGTCGATGTTCTCTTCGTTCTCCAGCGGCCCCGGACGGATATTGGTGTTGCCCGAGAACTCGCGGGCGGCGGAACCGCAGAGTTTGCACGCCAGAAATACCAGATACCCACGAGTACTATTATAAATGCATTAAGTATAGCAGCGACGCGTTACGAGTCCTGCTCGCACGAACCCACCGAGCCCCTCGTGCGACTCCTGTTTTTCTTTTCTTTTTTTTTTTTGGCCTTGCTCCTGCAATAACGTATTTTTCTTTTACTCCTATCCTTTCTTTTTTCCTCTTTCCCCTCGATTTCTTCATTATTACGTTTATTATATATTTTCAGCCGGACTGGTATCATCGAGTCAATATTTTCGTAATTCTAACCGCAAAAACAACGATAATTGTAATAATAGTCGTAACAATAACGATAATAACAATAAAGAATAATAACGACAATAATAACAATAATAATCGAGTGATTATAGTAATAACAAGAACTTTAATAATATCAGCGATAACAATAGCAATAATAAATAATAAATGTGATAACGATAAAAATAGCTAATAAATGATAAACAATAAGTAAGCGAAAGAAATATCAATAGCAATGAATGAATAGTTGATATTTTTAATTGGTCGTTAACAATGATTAATTCATACGATGATAACTGTATATTCATGAATTTTGAATTTTTCATTAATCATTTTGAATAATTTTTGTATTATTAAGAATAATTTGTTGTTAATACTCCATTCATAGTTTTTATTAGTATGAGTAAATAAAGCAATGACAACGACGAAACCACTATCAATTAAATGACAGTAAAGATGCACAAAAAAATTGTAACAACGATAACGATGATAAATTAAGTGTATTAATAGTTATGATAATAACAGAAATAATATTAATAATAATACTGATTATCACTATGCTAATAATTATTCTTTCCAATAATAACGATTTTTAAAAATAGTTAAGTAATGTTGAAAATAAATTGACAGACTAACGAAAAAAAAAAAATAAATTGATATTAATAAAAGAATAATGTTAATACAATAATACAAAAATTTATTTAATTTTCATACTTCTTCAACAATTTTAATACTTCTTCAACAAAGTGATAACAAAATTATTTCTTTCTTGAAAATGTATTACAAAGAGCTAATAACAATAATTACCAGCACAGAATAAAATATATTGATATATGTATCAAGCTACAATGAGCTAAATTGAAAATGATTTATTAAAATGAGAACGAAACGGATATCATTATTTCAAATTTTAGTGCACTGGCGAAGCGGAGATGAGAGGGGCGGGGGGGATGGAAAATAACCCCTTATATGTGGGAAAGGTACTTCTGGTACCGGAGATTCTCGAGGGTCCTCCACCCCAGGGAGTGGGCAAACGTTTCATTTACATTGGGGATCGACGGTGTCGTCACCCGAAAAATACACGGGCACTTTTCGGTAGCACCGTGGGTCCCCCCCCCCCCCTCTGGCCATTTAAGACCGATCGCTCACTCGAGAGGGTTATGTCTTGTTTATACGAGTGTTACGAATGAACCGAAACCTCGTCCCCTCCCTTAAGCTTATTTTTCATCTCCCGGATTCTCCCCTCTATTCTCGATAAAGGAAACATCGGGGTGAACATTCCCCCCCCCCAAACCACTTCTCCCCGTATGATCGGATATCATCGAGCACTTTTGAATTTTTATCGAACTTTTAATCGATAGAATCCGGACCACCCGGGCTGGACCAATACACCCTTTTTTTTTATCGTTGAAAAAAACCTTCGTGAGTTTGGAATACGGTTGTCCAATTTCTATTCGCTGAAGAACAATTAAAAAAATAAAACATGTCGAGTCGAATTCGTTGCGTTGCAATTATTTGTTTTTTTGTTTACGCTCGAAAAAGTGGAAATTGTTTTTTTTGGGTTTGGGTAAGTTCGATGTTTTTATCATTATTTATTTTGGGGAATTAATATCAGTTTATTGGGTTTTCTTGTTGTTTTTTTTTCGTTATTTTTAATATTTGTTGTGATTAATAATATTTTACTTATTATTAATGACTTATTAATTAATTAATTGATACGTAATTAATAAATAAATACTTATGTGAATAATAAATATTAGTTCAGTATTGGCAATAAGTTATTCATAATAATAAAGAAAATTAATAACTAACGAATTTTGCATTAATAATTATTAATGCAAAATTCGAAATTCAGAAATATACAGTTATCATTGTTAACAAAAAATGAAAAATATCAATAATCCATTTGTTGCTCCTTTTTCAATTTTAACAGTTAACAAAATGTTCACTCTACTTGTAAAAAAATTGAAAAACAAAAAATACGAAAAATTCAATTTCCAAAAGTCCAATTAAAAAATCCCTTTTGTCTCTTTCCTTCTCGATTCTCTTCAATGATCGTCGTGATGCGCCAGGTTTGAAAATACCTTTTCTCTCTCTCTCTCTCTCTCTCTTACAATATCTTTGTTGTTGCATAGCCGAAGAAATAACCGCGGAAATGGGACAATATACATCGTCGGGTGATAAATCAATGATGCACGCATGCTCTTTTCGAATGGGGTGTTGCAAGAGTGTATGGGTGTGTGCACAAGAGAAGAGAAGTCGGACCGGGCAATTAAGGGTGTTTTAGAGTGGCTGCTCTCGAAAAGAATCGCGC
Organism: Ophioninae sp. A BG-2022a; assembly: GCA_030523105.1. Classification (NCBI taxonomy): domain Eukaryota; kingdom Metazoa; phylum Arthropoda; class Insecta; order Hymenoptera; family Ichneumonidae; species Ophioninae sp. A BG-2022a. The sequence goes on along the minus strand of JAPYZI010003362.1, from coordinate 11,072 downwards.
AGCCGGATTCTCAATAATACACGAGAAAGGGGGGAAGGGGGGGGGGTATTAAAAAACATTACTCATCACATAATCGCAGCGTACGGCGTTTCTTTTATCTCGAAAGCCGCTCAGGGATATTTTCTCTTTCTCCTCGATCGAGGGAGACAGAAATAAACCGAGAGAGAAAGATGGCTGCGTGAAACGTCGAATGAAAAATGAGAAATGATCGTTCCCTTCGATTCAGTAGCGAGAATACACAGGGCTCGATAGACCGAACGCCTGTTTAAAATTCATGAACAATTTTACTATCCCCCACCCCACTTACCCTCAAAAAGAAAAAGAGGGTGTCCCACAAAAGGGCAAGCTCCAAGAGCATTTCGTACATCGAATGGCCCACATTCGACGACCTGATCCTACCTCCCTTCTTCTTTTCGCTGATTTTTTTTTTTTATTTTCTTCGCTAACGCTCTTGGGTACGTTTCATTCGCCATTGACGACCATTATAACCGACCTGCGTACATCTTTCGGCGTACGACCTTCTTCGCCAATCTCCTCCATTGTGCTTTCGGATATTTATTAATTGTCGAATTTTCCAACCGAACTGAGCACTCAAAGGGTTCTCTTCTCACTTTTTTTTCATCCTAAGAGATCAGCACCCCTTTCAAACCCCTCACTATTAATCGTTCCAGTCAAATTTTCTTCAAGAGCGAACATGATGACGTAGTAATGCTATAGTATTTTTCTTTTTTTTTTTTTGGTCGAGTTGATGATTGGTTTTTTGGAAGGCTAGGCAGTGGAACCATTTCTAGGATCTTTATAAACGATGGATTTAAAAAAGGGTTTTTTTTTAAGTGTCAGGGTCTTTTAGAAATCTAGGGTGAAAAATGATACCTAGTGAAATTTTCTCAGCACTTTAATGATTTGAAATGAATTTAAATATGTTTTTTTTTTTTGCTTTCCTCCAATTTTTCTGTTCCATCAGCCATTGAAGGTGAAACCGTCCCTTGAAAATTAAATATTAAATTCCTAAACCCAAACAAATCTAAACAAATTATATTTTTGTTGATAACCTTTAAAAACCTTGGAATAATCATAAAAAAAACCCACCAATGTTTGAAGATGATTCCAAGGTCAAATCACCCAGTGACCTTGTGACCGGTTCTAAGGATGGAAAAGATTCTTAAGAACGAAAATCGAAGAGTGTCCAAGAGAAGGGGGAAAGTGTAAAAGTTTCGGAAATGTGGTTTGGTATATTCGAAGGTTTCGAGGTGTAGCTCACACCTCGAAGTCGACGAAGAGAGAGAGAGAGAGCTCTTGGCTCATGGATTTCTCGGGGGTGTGTTCTTCTTACCACAGCCAGGAGAGAGGGTTGCAATTTTCTCTTGGTATTATATTCAAGAAGCGTTACGGGAGGAGGGTTAGTGTTCGGGGTAATGTAACGGCCACTCTTCTTTGCACGTTCGAACCCTAACCCTACTTCCTAACTTCCCTCTCTGTCTTACTCTCGAAGGTAGAGTTGGAAGGAAGAGAAAGAGAGGGGTGGTTTGGGGGTTGAAGGAAGCAAAGGGTGGCTCGAAGAAATCAGGTATGTTTGTGTGTCCGTATGTGGCATGATACGCGATGATTAGGCAGTGAACTCCACGGGCTATTTGTTAGTATAATAAGCCACCGCAGTGTGGCCATCGTAACCACTTGGCATCACGCCACCCCGTTTTACCGTAATTTTACCAGATCGGGATTTACATACGTGAAGTTAGAGGTGAAGAGTTGGTTGGTGGTTGAAGAGTGTACGTTGGGTGACCGCACACGTTTTCCTACCCTGTGTATACCAAAACAGGGTAGGGAAAGCTTGAAGATATGAAACGAAATACCATGAAGTGGTAGAAGGAGGAACTCGATTGCTGGAAATCGTGATTCCTCGTATAGACCTTTCATATATCCGTGTGATTGTTATGCTAAGAACTCCTCCGCCCATTGGAAACACGGGGTTGTTCTATCGCCTCGAATCAACGCTCTCTGTACTACTTCAATTTGCCACGAGCTAAAATCCAACCCCCTCATCTTCGTACACGTTGCGACCTCTCGGATAAACAATACTCGAACCCAGAATACTCGTTACGATTCCTATAATACACACGTATCAACTTCCTGCAATCATTTTACGTTGATGTCTCGATACCGACCGCCATCACGAATTACCAAATGTTCGGGTATACCGGTGCGTCGGTAAGAGCCTATCACCGATCGCGAATCAATGCACACGAAGTCCAATCGGAAAGTTCAAAGTTCAGCTGAGGTATCAAAGACGCAAGTTTTCCTGGTGACTTTTTGGGATGAAGATACTTTTGGCAATGTTGATCTGATTCTTCCTAGAAATCGTCATGTTGGAAAATGGAAAAATTCAATTCGAGTATGGTTTCTGTTGGCTGGCTAATGCTTTCGAGATTAAAGTTGGATTCGAGTTTCTAGTATTTTGAGCGTTACGGTTCGAGAAGTTTGACACCCAGAAGAGGAGATTTTCGCTATCAGGATATTTTCTAGTTTTTTTTAACGTTTTACGAAGATTGGTAGCAAAAAGTGTTATTTTCGTCCGTCACGCTGATCCTTGCCGATTTTTTTGTCACCTTGCGAAGTTTGATAGCCAAAAGAGTGGTTTTTCACTATCAGGCTAATATTTGTTTCCTTTTTTCCCCTGTGGATTAAATCGACGCACAGAAGTACGATAGACTAATTTTTTTCAACTTTTTTTTCCATTTAGTGAAGATTATAATCCAAAAGAGCAGTTTTCCACCATCAGACTAATCTTTACTAGGTTTCTTTCCATTCAGGAAAGATCAGTACCCATAAGAGCAGCGTTTTCAATAATTCCCACCCCGAAGTAATCTTAAAAACAGATTTTAATCGTCAATAAAGGTTTTACCAAAACCCAAGCCGGCAAAACACGTTAAATAAGCCTTGTATCCCGTCTGATTCCAGAACAAAGTGGAAGCGCCAAGCGATCGTGAATCTCGAGATATATGCTGAGGCGGGTGGTTGCATAGCGTTTCAAAGACTCTACGGGACACCACCGGGAGTAGCAGCACCAGCGGGGTATTGGCCATATTCGGGAACACCGGCGCCACCTCCGAACGACATATTTTACCGTCAAGCGATGGCAGCGGCAACGCTCCAGAAGCCAATGGCGCACAGATTTTATCCCCCGACGATGATGCTGGCAGGACCTAGTGCACCATTGGCGAATTTGACCGCAAGTTCGAGCCTCTCCAGCTTGAGCAATTATTACAATCGCGAAAGTCCGGAGGTTTTGGATCCGAGGCAACGCGAACATCTGGAGAGGGCGATGATGCAGAGGAGTCGCAGCAAGAGCCTCGAAAGATCACCACCACCGAGAGAAGACACGCCGCAAAGCACGAGAATCGATAGCGATGACGAAAGCATAAACGACGTCTAGGACTGTCACACTCGAGTGCTTGATTGTGTAATATAAACGAGTTGATCATCCTGGCCTCATCGAGTGTTCCAACCAACCAAACCCCTGCCCCATCCAATCTCAAACTCTGGGAGGGCCCCCTCCTTTCCCCATCCAATCTCTAACCAATCCCTTTTTCTTCACCTCCCATCAAAGCTTGTCAAGTTTTGGCAACGCGGTGAAGGTTGCTCGAGAGTAAACCGATACCCAAGGGATACCACCGGATGCTTCAGGACATCCGAGATTTGTGCGAAAACGCCTACATCAGCGAAGTCTACGACGATGTGCGGTTAACCGATCAGACCACCGGAAGACCTGATGGGAACGAACGACTCTGGAGGATCCTAACGAGTTTTCCAACACCGGCATTTTGCTCAATCCGCGATAGTTCCGTGGACGGGAACTTCTTCGATCTTATTGGTGTTCGGTTTATCTCGCGATCGGATGATCGGTTCTTCCTATGGCTTCGAAGTTTGGATTTGTTTCTTTTTTTTAGGGGGGTTTTGTAGCTATTGAAAGCGGTGGAGAATAGAGATGAGTGAAGAGTTGGAGACTAAACGATTTTTTGATGGTTCTTGATGGTACGATTAGTCCAAACGAGGTGATTGAATAACTGCTGGCATTTGGTGATGACTTTGGCATCTGGACATTGATCTAATTAGCCAAAATATCGCATCTGGCAAGCCGACAATGGCTGCTTCGGCAATTGGATATTGATCTAATTGGCAACGTGGCTTCCGTCAAATCGGAAAAGTTCCGTTATTGAAGGATCAACGAATCAGAGACAAACGGAACTCTGGCAGTTTCTTGCCAATCTGATTTCTCCTATTGGACCCGATAGACCCAATATCAGCCAAAATGGTTTCTAGCGAATCGGCACCGACTCTGGCTGTACCATCAGCCTTCAGTTCAAAATTCATCAAGTAAATACGATCCAGTTTCAACATCCAACCTCTGACCAAGCTTAGTGTTCGAAACAACAATCAAAATCTTCGAAAAATCCAAAAAATTAAAAAAATACGGATTAAAGAATCAAATCAGAGACCTGAACGATTCTCGTTTCGAAAAGTGACGAAAAAACGAGCCGACGATAAAACCCAAAAAAAAAAAATAACAAATTTGATATCTTTAAACCTAATTATGAAGTTTCTCGTTTTTCGCTTTGATGGGCCATCCTTGAATTCTTGCCCTCCGATGAGACCCACTTTCGTCTTGTGTGTTTTTATTCTCTTTTCTCCAATTTCGTACTTTTTTGTTTCTTTTTATTTTTTCGTCGGAAAGCAATTGCGGCTCGAGAGGGGTTGACCGGGTATCAGGGGCGATCGTAATTTTCGGTATATCGCGTGTTACGCAAAACTGTAATACGGGGCTGTGATGGTGGACGAGAGGATTGGAGAAAGAGAGAGAGAGAAAGAAAAATGGAGAGAAGGAAAGGGCGAATAAAAAGGGGGTTGGGGGAGGGGTTTGGATTCGAGACGAGGGGTAACGACTTCAATAATAACCAGTCGGCCAAGAACGTATAAAAGAATCGATTTCTCTATCAATCCTGGATCTTATCAATTCTTCACGCAATATGACTCGCCATGAATTCTCTAGCGTAACTTCCCGACGATATATCGGGGCGCCGACACTTTCGTGCTGGATAAGACCAGTAAACTTTTATTTTTTCTCAACTCGAATCGATATCGTCGTGGAAACATTTTTCTTTTCTTCTTTTTTCTTTTTCAACGTTTTTTTTTTTTCTCTCGCTTCGCTTAGTTTCTCGATCAAAGAGTACGCACGCGCGCACGTCAGAGATCAATGTCAGGAAAAAGGAAAAGAGCCAATCGGGCCTCGCTCCCGAACGAGCGTGCAATTAATTCGACATTAGCTGGAAGCCTGGGGCGACACGAATCTCCGCTTCTCTCTCTCTCTCTCTCTTTCTCTCCCTCTCTCTCTTTCGCTATAGCCGAAATGACACGAAATTACGTGCTCTTCGCTGAAAGCATTCGACAATTCGTGATTCGAGTAAACGAGAAGAGAAAAAAAAAAGAAAGAAAAAAAAAGAAAAAAAAAGAACAATCAAAAGAATATTACAAATTCAGAAGAAAGAGAAACGAAGGGACGGGGACCTCTGTTCAAATAATCGAAGCCTGGAACGTTCTGGAATAAAGAAACCCTGGTTTTTGGCTCCTAACAGTGGGCTGGAATTAACCTAAAAAAATATTCATATATATATATATATGGGGATATTTCGAAACCAATTTTTTGAATGCAACGTTTCAGCACGTCCCAATTGAGGGTAGAGCTCCTTTAAATTTTTTTATCCTTCGAGACAGTCGAGCTAATTAATATCAGTGCAGTCGAATAATGAGAGACTTCCCCCTCCCCCTCGAACTCTCTCGATCTTTCGCATCCGCCCCTCATTCTGGAAAATATAATTCAAGGGTGAATAATTCGGGATGCGCATCACGCAACCATCCAAATGGCAATTATTATCGCGTATGTGCATACAACTCGTTTATTCGTGGCATTGAATCCAACAACGATTATTCATTTGGAGCTTTCTCGGCAACGAGAATTCACTCTCGGTATCACGAATCAACTCAAAAGAGGATGAAACGATTAAAAAAAAATTCTTTTCAAAGCGACAACAAAAATGTTCTCTTTCATCAGTAACGTTGGAACACCAAAAAAAAAAAAAAAAAAAAGAAAATGAACAAAAAAATCTTTTCGGAGCAAAAAGAAAAATGTATTTTTTTATGGGACACGAAATACGAAAATCCAATCGAAGCGGGACTTAAATTTGTAACGTTGAAACGCAATGTGTTTTTTTTTGTCGTCTTTTTTCTTGTTTAAAAAAAAAATTCGTCATGTTGAAATAAAAAAATTAAAATATATTTTCGTTGCATTTCAAGGATGAGAATTTCAACGTCGTTCGACGAAGCCAAAGGACGAAATCACCGGATCGATGTAGATATTTTCTCGAGACGTAAAAAAGTATTAAAAATAAAAAAAAATAAAAAAAGAAATTAAAATTTAAAAAAGAACGACGAATCACAATTCCGTCGATCGCGACCTCCCGTTTGGGATCTCGAAGCCAGGTTTTGTAAATAGATATACGATATACGTAAATTCGCGATCGTGAGAGAATCGAATATGAAAAAGAATGAAAATTGTGCAACAGGAAGTATAACGATTCGTGAATCGAGATAGGTTAAAACTGTGTAGCTAGTACTTTAAGCCCGAAGCCAATGGACAAGACAAAAAAAATACGAAATAACTAATAGTAACAATATTGCAAAGTATTTTTCAGACTACCAGTATATATATGTATATATATATATGTATATGAACATATATATGTATGTATATATACACTAGGGTGATCCAGAAAAAATTCAATTTTTTTAAAAATAAATTCAATAAAAATCGATTTTTTTCATCATTTTTTTGATCCAGGAAAAAATAAACATTTTTTCCAAACAAATTAAAAAGAAAGTTCAATGTTTTTGAGACCCCTTTTTGGATTTAAAAAATCACCATTTGCCGTAATAAATTCAACAAAAAAAAAATATCTTTTATCATTTCTCGAATACGGAATAAAAACATTTTGCTACATAAATAAAAAATATTTTTTTTTTTATCACTCTTTGGATCAAGAAGAAAATCATTATTTGATTTTTGCAGATGAAAAAAAACATTGATTTTTTGGATCCCTTTTTTGATCCAGAAAAAAAATGTCTATTTGAAGAAATTAAAAAAAAGATCGATTCTTTTTTGGATCACTAACATACACCCTACGTATATAGAGAATACGCACGTGACATTTTTCGAAGGATCGCCCGAAGGTGTTTCGAGGCCAAAATACGATCGAGATTTGTAGGAGGGCCTGCGATCGAACCTACAAACCGTGGGAGGATCGATCTTTCGAACTATGAGACGTACCCGTTCGATTTACGAAATACCAGTATTATTGAATGTATAAAAAAAGATGAAAAAATAAAAAACACGAGAGAAAATGAAAATGAATGAAATTAGATTCTACGGCGAAATCTACGTTCGAGTTTAGCGAAGGAATAATGTACGAGGGGTGAAAATAATAACGAGGGACATCGCGTTGTACGAAAAAAAAAAGGGGGCGAATAAAAGTTGTAGTAAAATTGATCGAATCGATGCATCGAATGCAATCCGATGAAACGTGTCTCCTATAAATAAAGCGAATAAAACGTCTTGCAGCAAGTGCAAAATTATTATTATTATTATTATTATTATTATTATTATTATTATGACAGGTAAAACCATGCTTTGTAAAATAATGTCTGTATAGCGAAAAGTTACTATATGGAAAAATATATTATACTAAATTTACATCCGAGAGTTTACACGATTTTTTTTTTCTTCGTCCACCATTTTAATCACGTTACGTAAGTAGTTCAATGATTTTAAAAAATGTATTTAATCAATTGACTCGTCAGTTCATTCCATTGACTTCGAGTTTTTCGTTCCTTGCCAGCAACGTTTTTTTCTAACATTGGGATTAATTTGTTGATTAATTTTACTCGCTCGTTGGTTAATTTTGTTAATACTTTTAAACGTTTTTTTAATTTAATTTATTTGTTCAGTTACAGTATTATCGTATTTTTGATCATTTATTTAAGTAATTTATCTATTTTTCTTATTTAAATGTTTAAATGTAAATAATCTTATTTATTTATTTTATTTACTTATCGATATCGATTTCATTATTTTATTTATTTTGGTTAATTGCTTTTTCTATTTGTATAATAATAATGTATTTTTTTTTTTTTTCAAATTAAATATCGTCCACTCCACCTTTCCAATTGTTCCTTTATTCCGATGATAAATTGTAACGACCAACTCCGCATTTCTCTCTCCCTCTCTCTCTCTTTCTCTTTCTCTCTCGCTTTCTCATGTAAAGCCGGGAGCACGCACGCGTGTACAAGAGCGCTTCGGTCGTGGTATTAACGAGCATTTTATCGCTGTGGATATAGCAACAATGGTAATTGCAGTGCGCACAGGTACGAAGCGTTTCGCGCAAGTCGGTGGTGGCCGGCGGCACGACTGTGCGAAATTCAGGCCCTTGACGATGAAAACCGGGCGAGAATACGCGAACGCGAAGCGTGACAGACCTCGAGGTGGGGCTTAATCGCGTTTGCTTATTTCCGGCGTGGCGAAAGACGGCCGGAATAAAGCGAAGTTGAAACAAAAAAAAACGAAAAAAGGGAACCCAGCTTAGGGTTGTATCGGCCTTCAGCATGGGGGCAATTATGCGGCGAAAGTCAAGGGCTTATTTTATTCCTATTAGGGTAAAACGGGTAGTCGAACGGTGTGTCCCTAATTACGTAAAATTAATTTGGGGCCCCATTAGCGGTCGAATATTCGTACGTGAGTATCCTTCCGGAGATCGTCAAACACACTAACGATTCTTTCGTAGTTAACTCAGCGGACCAAAACACTTCGTACACGCGGTAGCACACGCCGAGATAGGTACCATTATTAAGCCGGCCATGTGGTTCTTTCGAGGGCCGGAGGATTTTGCGAGAAGGGTGAAAATATGATCCTCGATTGTTGGCTCGAGTACCTTGTTGACTGTCACATCGGTCGACGACGACTTGGTCAGCTAAAACTTAGTCGAGGGCAATTTTGTCAACGGCAATTTTGTCGACGGCGACTTGGTCGACGGCAACCCAATAGACCTCAACTTGGTCGACAGCAATTCGGTTGACGGCAACTTGATCAGCTAAAACTTGGTTTACGGCGACTCGATCGATCCCAACTTGGTCGCCGGCGACTCAATCGACCCGAACTTGGTCGCCGGCAACCCAATCGACTCCAACTTGGTCGACAGCAATTCGGTTGACCGCAACTTGGTGAACGAAAACTTGGTTTACGGAGACTGGATCGAATCCAACTTGGTCGACGGCGACTTGGTCGACGGCAACTTGATCAACCCCAATTCGGTTGACGGCAACTTGATCGACCTCGACTTGGTCGACGGCAACTTGATCGACCCCAATTCGGTTGACGGCAACTTGGTCGACGACAATTTGACCGATAAAAATTGTTTTCTTCAATTTCGTTCTCATAATCTCTCATCCCGTTGACACATTTCAGTTTCTCTTTTTCTACTGATGTCTCAAGAGGAGTGACATTTTTTATTAATAATGTAAATCCATTGGGTAGTACCCACCCTTGTCACAATCTTACACAAAACGTTCTACGATCCTGAAAATATAAAAAATGAAATTTTTGTCCAAATATAATTGCACATAAACGAAAATATACGGGTGTGTGTATATATGTATATATATATATATATATACAGAAAGTTGATGTACGAACGGAGGAATCGACAACCCTGGAGAATAGAAGAAGAGGAATACGAAGAAGAGCACCGGAGGATGTGGTTAACCCCATGTTCGAATCAGGATTTTGTCGGGCTTCCGTAGAGTCCTTCAAACCCTCAAATTCTCAGTGCACTTCGTAGGTAGCCGGAAGTTTGGCAAATGCGATATAGATCGTCCGGAACAAGAGAGGGCGAAGAAGAGAAAAGAGGGGGGAGAGAGAGAGAGAGAGAGAGAGAGACAGAAGCCCTCAACGTAGCCGAGATTTACCCGAACCCAGGACTGTTTCACTGTGAAATTCTATACACGCGATTGCCAGGATGTCTTTAGGGACTCTCGTGGTATACCAAAAAAAAAATGGTCATCGTACAATACGCAGAAGACGATCAGCTTTGTAACGAAATCATTCTCCATTACTTTCTCTAATCACTCGCTTCCTGCCCCGGAAGTGACTGTGATATTAAACTCAAAATTGACGTTTTGTATATTAGGAGTGCCAGTTCGATTATGGATCAAGAGATAAACGGGAAAATATAAATTTCCATGGGAGCACATCCGAATAATAAAGATTAAAAAAAAAAAGATTTATTTAATATTTTCTTCGCTCGCCTTAAGGGAATGACGAACACGTTGGAAACTTTTGACGCGGCACTTCGTTAAGTCGGTAATTACAATTTTGGGATGGCGCGCTCCGCACGCGAATTCAGCCGTGAACTCTCGACTTTTCGGGCGAAGAATCGTGGCAGGACTATTGCCGAGCTCTGGGCGTGGCCCCGTGTTTGTTTATTTACGTGTGGATTCATTCGTTCCGAGCGCAGCGTCGAGAAAAGACGCGCGTAGTTTCGTCCCAACGAAAACACACACGTATATGTACGTGTGTCAACCGATATTCACAAACATTTCTATAGTATATAAGAAGGTCACTCTACGACCTTAAAATTTCGTGATTTTCGAGATTCGGGAAAAGTTACCGGGGTAGTCCAACATTTTTTTCTGTTTTAAAAGTATTCAAAGGGTCTATTTAATCGTAAATTTTCTGCTGATTACGAATATGAACGAATTTTCGTCGAAAGCCTTGCACACGACAAAAAAATCGTGATTTTAGAAGTTTTTTACAATTTTTTCATGGAAATTTTGGGTTTTGGGGAAAATTAATGGTATATTCGTGTTCAGGGGACAAAGTTACATCAAAATAGACCTATAAAAAAAATATTAAAAATCAAAATTTTTTTTCGATTTTTGGGCAAAATACATTTTTTTACTCAATCATCGAT